>CAEGAG010096551.1:0-147323 GCA_903067065.1 Brachyrhaphis terrabensis
TCCGTATTGAACCAAAACGGGACGCGATTTATTCCGTATTGCTATAAATGTCTGATAGACAAACTATCACACATCTCAACAATAAGTGTAATAATAACGACCAAAACAAAACATGGGAAATATTAAGGTCAGCTAAATTGTCGTTGCGGGACCTAAATAGGACCCTCCCTCTTGTCCCTCCTCCCCTCACGAACTGACGTTGTTGTCACGGTTGAATCACTTGTGTAATGTTCATTCTTGCCTTCTTATACCTATGAAAATTTTGTCTAATTTTTATTGTGGGCACATTAATAACAGTTACCAGTTTAACGTCAGCATTGACGTTACCATTATTATTGTTGGCACCAGAAGCTGAAGTCACTAAGAATGTCTTCTGTAAATAATGATGATAAATAATAACTAGGTACAACCTGAACCTACAATGTACCAGCATTTATACAGTTTTTATGAGAAGAGAGGATTCTGTAAGCTGTTTTTAATTAGGTTTATGCTATTTGATGTTCAGAGCACTAAAGTTGTTTTGACACTGTAAATAGAGACATAAGCCATGGTATTTTTGTTTGGCTGTTTTGCCGAGTGCTTATCAGACCCTTGGAATCTGACCAGCTGCTAACCAGTCAAACCGGACCATTCTGAAGAGCACAAACATCCAGGAGCTACTAAAGTAAGTCAAAGAAAAAAATACAATTATCAACCATATATCGTCAACTTAATGTGCTTTTAAATAAAGTCACTAAAATGCATTAAATCATCTTAAATATTCAAAGCTGCTGCTATAAATGTTAGCATATGATAAAGAAAGATTAAAAATGCTGTTACTTTTAACAGTGTGATCCATTCCAAGAAATTAAGCAATAAAAAATAACACACAAGGGTTTCCATTTAAAGCCCAGTTTATTGTGCGGCAGAGGGGACAGCTGTCCCAGTAATGCTGATATGAAACAACATTTACAGAGCTGCAAACTTCACCACAGACTGGCTACCTCAGCAGATGGCCTGACCAAGCAACTAGGTGAGATGAGCTTGTTCCACAAGTCACTTTATAAAGAGAACAGCATATCTGTATAATATTCTGTGCAATAAGAACATCAGCTTATTTATAATACAAAACAACAATAAAAAAGTTCTGGGTATCAAATGTATTAGTCAATATGTTAAATTATTTAAGCCAAATTAGGGATAATTGGGTTATATATTTAAATATTTTTTCTAAACCAACTCTCATTCTTTTCAAGCACTGTTTTTACACACAAATATGGTATAAAGCAGAACAAATGAAGTGTGACTAGCTAACCGGGTGTACTTTGTTTATGAATGAACCCCTTTGACTTGACATCAGCTGATGTTTTGTTTAGAGACTAGGATCAAGTTAGAGCAGAATCTGTGTTAACTTTCAAAGTGTTCGGATGTCCGTGTCAGGAAGGAAGAAGGATTTTTTTCATGTTTGGTGTGATATGAGAAAAGCAGTGTTTGCCTTCTGCCCTGTATTGTGAGGGGGGAAAAAACTGAAGACTTCTCCAGAGTAATTTTTGTAGCAGTTTGATGAAGTGAAAGTGAAAAGTTAAAGAAATTGAAAACGTGATATTTCAGCGAAGACACTACTAAAATAATTGTCTTAACTTTTGGGACAGAGATACTTCCATATATTCTTGTGTTTTGTTTTTTTCCATGAGTCTCTACATTCATTCAGTGAGATTTTGTTCTTCCATGAGAATTTCTGCTGCCAGTTCACATTGAGTGTTTATACACAATAAGTTGATTAGTAATTTGCCAAACCTGTTTAACGTCTACTGGTCTGTGTGTTTGGTTTGGCAGTTAGCTAAAGGAGGGTGAAATGTCAGTGTTTGTCGAACGTCTACGACAGAGGTGTCAAACTCATTTTCATTTTGGGCCATATCAAAAATCTGAATCTTGTGCCACAATACATAAATAAAACCAATTAAATTGTTAAAATATCAATAAATAGCTGTTTCTTCAGGATTTTGTGACTGTTTTAGTGATTTTTTTAAATTTTTTTAATCAAAATTGCACGTTCTGTGGTGCCAATTGAGAAATGTTTGTTAGGAATTTTTACGATGTTTGTGCTAATGTATGATGTTAAATGTGACTTTTTATTACTCAATGTTTTAACCAATTTTAAGAAAATTTGCAGTAAAATTAGAAAAAAATGTGCAGATATGTTGATTTTGTGTGCATTTTGTAGATTTGTGAAAAACTGGAGGGAGTTATTTATGTAATTTGGAGTCTAGGGGGCCTCATAAGAAACTATGGCGGGCCAGATTTCGCCCCCGGGCCTTGAGTTTGACACGTGATATAGGGGAACCAGTTCCCTTCAGAAGTCCTATAACTAGTAAGTGAAGTCTGTCTGTGTAATTTAATCTTGAGATACATTACAGCAGCACAGCAAATTAATGCATAGATGTTAATTTTTGGCTGAGAGTGGTGGGACATTGTGATTAAGTAAAATAGTCTAGATGTGGGTTTTTCTGATTTCATTCAGTCCCGATATTAACATTTTTGCTTTTAGGAAGGACTTTGAGGTTTTTTAGAAAACATTAACAAAATGTGAATAAAAGAAAAACGGTGATGGAATACCCAGGCATTTATTGCTTCTGTTCTTCAGGTGTTTTGTCTCACATGTTCAGATTGCTGCGACTGATGGTAAAAATAAAGATCTTTGTCTTGTGGGTAAGAATTTCTTCCTCAGCTGTTTCTCCCCTAGAGGCAAACGCTCCACTATTCTTTTTTTATTCCATTCATTGAAAAGACAGCCAGTTTAGATGAGAGCATGCCGTCTCCAAGACCTGGCTGTGCATTTTCCGAGTTCCTATTTGAATCACGGCCATTGTGACCCGCGATTTGGCACAAGGCGAGTCAAGCAGATCTTAGTAACCTGCTCTCCAACATTTCAGCCTGTGGTTTTTGTTCTTTGTTTTGAGGAACCAGATGAACTATCCTCACCATGACTTATTCATCTGAAATGAGGAAGTTGAACATTGGGACTTGCTCAGACTTGTCCGACTGCATGTGATTGCATCGCTTTAGCTCAGCCCATCTTGTTAACTCATCATGCAGAAGCTGAACATTTAATAAACAGATGACTTTGTCTGTTTGTACCAGTGTCCTGTGTTCCTTTAAATCTAAATCTCAACTTTGTCTTTGATTCCATTCTGTCTTTGCAGGTGACAGCCACAGATCTTTGGGGTTGATTAAGTAGCTAATGTTCAGCTCCAAACTCGCTGGGCAGCATTTTTCGAAAATTAAATGTACTCGTCGTACATGTTTAACGGCTGCTGTCTCACAGGAATAATGAGAAGTTTCAGATATGCGCAACACGTCGTCATTCCTTCATTTCAATGCCTTCTCACAATTTTGTTTTGAAGCCAGCCTGTGTCTGGTTTCTCTTGAATATACCTCAGATTTTTACTTCTTATAAACACCATGCATGGCACCATCTTAATCAGACAAGTTGAAAAGTGATTGTAGTTCCAGTGATATAGGTTTACATACATAAATTGGCATAACTTTGTAAATTTGAGCGTGTTTATTTATATTGAAGTGTTTATTTCCCAGGTGGGATGATCATTCAATAAACAAGTTTGAGTAAAAATAAGAAGTAGGTGCAGAAGTTTGATCTTTCTTAAATCCACGCTGAGTCAAAGTCAGTATATATATAAATGCTCCTCAACATGATACTGCCTCTACCATGCTTACCAGTACTGCAGTGTTCTTGAGTTCGAAAGCCACACATTGACTCCTCCAAAAATAAATGGCAAACATTAGTGGGATGCATTCATATATTTTAGCTTATGAGTATAATTTTGACCTAGTGTGGATTAATTAGAACCCACAATAAATTAAAATATATGTAACCAATTCTTATTTTTGACTCCTTCATTTATATCTTGTGTAACCATTCTATTCTGCAATAAGAGTGGTTCGAATAAGTCATCACAACCCCTAAATAATATTCTTAACATTCAAACATGTAAATGTAAATTTCTAACTACCTTTCAGTAATGTTTGTCTTGTATTGCTAATTCCTTGTGGTTGTATCAGGAATATATGAAATATTTATTACCGTAAATATGCAATGTGGAAAATTCTCTTTAAATACAAACGAACTGCAAGGCCAAGGATAACTCGTTTTTCTTGATACAATCAGGCATTGTTCTTGACTCATGCATTGTCCCACGTAAATCGTTGCTTTTGACGGTAAGCTTTGCAAAGCTTGCACAAAGTATTTAAAGGCTGACATTAATCATCCAGTGCCAAAAGACGAGGGCAGGGCATCAGAGGTGTTCATACTTTTGGATGTCTAAGATAATTATGCTACGACTCTAAGATCTCTGAGAAAACACAAGAAAGCAAGAAGGAGGCACTTTCAGTCAGCCCTACTGTAGATCTTTCATTTAGTATTCCTTTCTAGAGGTACCAAACCCAGGAAAAAGAATGCCATATAAAAAATCTGAGCATGTTTTTATGCTCGTAATGCAAGACGTGAAGAGAACAAAATGTATTCTTCCTTCACCTTCACTGACCCCAAAGCTCATGGAATGCATGACGAAGAACCAAGCTGGAAGGCTTCAGGGAACCACAGAAGGCCTGATGTTCTCGGCTCGCTGGAAGAAGTCAATAGGTTATTTGTGTGCTTGCCACCGTTTGTCTGCATTTCGAGCTCATTGGAGACGGGATGAAGCTACGGCTGAATCAGCTCACTGGCACAGAGGACACTTGTTTTTTTGGGGGTTTTTTTGTTTTTTTTTTTGTTTTTTTTTAAACTGCTGCTTTTCTGCTACTACACTTTTATTGTCCTGGATAGATGAGAAAAGCAGTGCATCAGTGTTATAACAGACTGTACAAGTGTACAGTATAGAAACCACTCAATGCACATTGTTGTTGATGTGTGGTTCTTAATGCATTTATCAGCTTTGCACTATTAATTTGTGCAGAAATAGATATTGCAAAAAGCTGATTGTACTGGATTAAATATTAGCTTCTTAAATAGACACCATGCTGTTTGCTCTCTGCAGTAAACCCAAAGAAAAGCAACATTAACTTTGTAAAATTAAGCACCTGGTTATTTGTAATATTATTGGAATATTATCACGGTAACTTTCCCCAACATGATCACATGCATTCCTGATATGCTATTCAATTAATATTAATTTGACAATTATTTTTAAGAAATCTTTTGTTCTAGTGTAAGATGTTCCACTTTGATATGGTTAATCTTGATTTTGGTATGAATTTGCAACAGCATTTGTAAATTGGTTTTTGTCTCTCCTCTCTAGGACGACCAAGAGGCCTCAGACGTTGTATGATGGGCAACCCACCAGCCCACCGGGGGTCTGTCACATCCCCATGGCTGAGCCTTTTTGCAACAAAACCAGAGAGGTGAGTTGGTTTAAAAAAAAAAAAAAAAAAAAAAAGGGTATGATGTGCTGGTCACCTTACACTGCAGTGTAATTCTGGGGCCACGCTAAAATAAAACATCTGGACACTTTTAAAAAAAGAATTAGGTGTGAGTGTGTGTGTGTGTGTGCGTGTGTGTGCAGTTGTTTGTCGTGTGTGTTTGTGATGGACTATTGACCTCTTCAGTGTGTACTCGTTCTCTCCGATAAGCAGGTATATCCGAAGGATTGCTGGATACTGTTGTTATCATAAATGTCATTAGAACCTCTGTGCTGGTGACTTGGACTCCAGCTGCATTACTGCTTAATTCAGAAATAATGGGCGTCTAGAGTTAAGACCAAAATTATTCATACCCCTGGCAGATTTAATAAAAGAAATTTCCTTCAACCAAAACGTTTCTATGATAATAAGGCATCTCAAAAAAGATGATGAAATTATATAAAGGGAGTGACAAACTTAAAAGGCAAAAATTAGTCATACCTTTCTTAATAATCAATTGAACCTTTCTTATTATTGAATACTATCTTTTTTGCATGTTTCAACTGCTATTTTTAATTATTTCTGATGACGTGCTTCAGGACCTGAAGGCTGGTACAGCTCCTTGCCATCACCCTAATGTTTAGCTCCCTCCACAGATTTTCTGTCAGAGTCAAGTCAGGACTCTGACTAGGTCACTCGGCAACATCAGAGACATGTTGGTAAAATTACCTTGGTTGGTAAAAAAATAGAGGAAGTCTAAATCTGTCGTGTGTGTGTGTGGATATTTTTGACCTAACTGTAGATGTAAGTTTGGGATTACCGTCAAAGAATATTTGCCACACCAGCAGGTGGCAATACCATAGAGGGACGGCTGTTACCTATGAGCTGTTCTCCTTTCCAGAGGTCAGTAATGCTTCATAAACAGCCAGTTTTCTTAGGTGCTCTGTTATCTGTAACAGGTTCTGGTGGAGGTGGCGCGTAGTTTGGGTGTCAAGTGTCACGTACGAGGGACCATGCTGACCATCGAAGGACCCCGCTTCTCCTCGCGGGCAGAGAGCCTGATGTTCAGACAGTGGGGCGCTGACGTCATCAACATGACCACCGTGCCGGAGGTGGTCCTCGCCAAAGAGGCCGGCCTGTGCTACGCCAGCATCGCAATGGCAACGGACTACGACTGTTGGAAGGAACACGAAGAGGCAGTGAGTGGCAAGACAAACCATTGTTCCCACTAATTTGGTTTTCTCTAGTCGTGACTCAGGCTCCAACGCGCTGCTGACATGTCCTGCTGGAAGAATTAGTTGAGTCAGACCTGAAACAGCTGAATACTGTTTCATTGCTAAATTAAATAAGAGGAAGATGTTGATCATTCGGTATTTCTGGACAGTTGTGTTGATGACGACTATCTCATGGAAACCAAAAATATAACAAGGATCAGATTTTATTTTATTTTTTCATTTTTGTTGTACTGTAATAACCAACTTTACTGCAAACATCTAAGCAGCTGCCAGTAAGAATGGAAATGTATAACTTGCAGACGAATATCATTTTGACCTATTTGTGAAGTCTTGAATTTTCTCAATGATGCACAGAGAGATTTTCTCTTCTCTTTCCCTTCAAAATTTCACTCGCACATCTTTTCAAATATGCAGTGTCTGCGGGACGATCTTAAAAATTTTAGTGTTACTGGCCCATTAAGATATTAAGCACTAATGGTTGTGGTTGTCACATCTTTTTAATGTCCATGAAGGACTGAGACAGCACCTGTAGGTTGACAGAAACAGGGTGGTGGAGCCTATCTTTCAGCTTCAAAGGTCAAAAATACACATACATTTGAAAAGACTTGCTCTATTAACTTCCACACTATATCTGCTAGAATTGTTTCCAAACTGCTGAATCCTCCTGTCTTGTAAGCAAGGCAACATTGTGGTAGTCTTCTTTCATGCAGCTGAATAGCAGAGCGCAGCAACATGTGGAGGAGGGGCTGTTTCTCTGGGATTACATTAAACCTTATTTTTCCGAACTTGCTCACAACGTGCTCTACTGTAGTTGCTGCATCTAACAAAGGAAGAAAGAGAGAAAGAGAACGAGAGAAAAAAAACAAGTAAGATGACATGCTTTATGTGGTTAGTCTTTGTCACTTTACGCCAGTAGTAATAAGGAAACTAACCTGAAATATTACGTACAGCTGTTCACCATTCAGCAGATTTCTTCCGATAACTCAGTGTCAGTCAAAAGGTTTACTTGGACTCTCCTCTGCCACGTTGTGTAATAAAGCAATTATTCTACAATTATATCACCATGTCCCATGATAGCTGTCGCATTTAAGGCTGGGATATGATTTTACAGCAAGTGAAGATGATAATCATTGACTGGATGCTCACGTCTCATGTTCTGTTTACAGTTCTTTTTGATATCAGAGAAAGTTTATATTGCTCAAAGTGTTTCCTTGTGTAATGTGTTGCCAAGATGTTGCGGTCTTGCACAGTTTGGATCACGTTTTAAATTTTTATTATCATATTGAGCTCTCAGAAGTCTCTCCCCCTGAGCCCCAAGTGATCCACAGTTATTGCCTGCGGCTTCCTATAGCTTCCGAGTGGTGTCTCCTGTGGCAGCCACTCTATATAAACCAGTTGATAATGGCTATGTGTGTGCGCGCGCATGTGTTTGTGTGTGGGCGAATTTTGGCTTATTTGTCAGTGATCCAGCTTCACTTCCGAGTTCCTGCAGCTGACCTCTTCCCCCTCCTGTTGCAAAACACTCGCCACATCCTTCCGCTCCCCTCTCTCCCCCATTAACTCTGGCCCGGCCTGCTGCTACCTCTTGGCCTCTCCCTGTTTACTCCCCTCCCTCCTCACGCCACACACCCCCACTCTGCTTGGCCTGCCAGCCTCCGGTGGAAGCCCTGCCAGAGGAGGTTGAGTCACAATGAGTCATGACTTCATGCTATCAAAAACCACAAACACAAACGTATTCATTAAGCGTGACATGAAAACAGAGGAAGGCTACAGGAGGTAAAAACAGGACGGATGTACCAGAATGCCTAACTGTAATTTATACTTTATGGCATTTTCAGACTATGGCTGATATGACCTGTGGATATGTGAAATATATTTTACTTAAAATGTGGGTGAAATAAAAACAGGGTTTTTGTGCAGTCTTGAACAGTATGGAGAAGTATTTTAGACATTTAAAATGTAAAAGAAAAATACTAATAACAAAACAAATATTTTAAAAGCAAACATATTTATATTGTGTAATTAGCTTTTTTAGGTATTTCCAAGTCTTTGAGCATTCTTTGTGATTTGATATTTTCTAAGATGCATACAAAATTATATTTAACAGAGATGCATGAATTAGACACATTGTGGTCAAATTCCAGTCTATGTGTTTTGTAAAGCTCAGAACTGCCGGTTTCAGTTTTAACACGTACAATTTTTCTTTAAGAAATTAAACTAAAACACTTTCCCTTTTACTTGCTTAACAGTAAATGGTCATAGCAACAATAACAACAAAAACCCAACAACCAAGAGGAAAACTTTTATTTCTTAAAAACAACCCACTGTTACACAGATGTGTCTCCTTCAGGATCTGGGTTAGACATTACTTTACAGGTATAATAAAAGTAAATAATTTACAGCAGCATTTCATATTGTAGTTCACTTACTTTTGTTTCTATTTCATGACTCAGAATTTTTGAGTTTGTCAAAATATGTTTTACTTCAAGATGTAAAAAACCCAGTGATTTCCAAGTTAAGGGGGGCTATTATGTAAAATCAACTTTTTTGTTGTGTTATGTTTTTCCCTTGTCAAAAAAATACTTGGGGTGTTACTTTGATTCTTTTATGCATGTTTGAGGAATCCTTTGGTCCCCCTTGGAGCCAACACGCGATGCATATTACAAAGCTCCTCCTTGAAGCTGTAGCCTCCCGCTGACTGAGCACACTTCCTTGTGCCTCCCCCAGTCTGCTCCTCCAGACTAGCAACAGCAGCAATTACCAAAGACCTTGTGGAACTGCGAGTCTGCTGAACTTATCATGCAAACTATTTCTCAGTTCAGCACTCCTAAGAACTGTTGCTAAAGGCATAATGAGAAGCCTTGTTGTGATGACGTACTGAAGGCTGAGTGTCAGAAGGAGCAGGATCTTCTTAAAAAGACAGAGGTCCAATTTCAAGGCGTCTTTTTTTATGTCATGTTTTTTATAAAAACTGAAGATAACAGTTACTTGGTTTTACTATATTATGTTGTTGAAACATTTGTTTGTTTTAGTTATAAATGCTCCATATGGATGTTTTATGAACCATATATAAGAATTGTTTATATTAGGACCAAAGGAGATGCCACACATATGTCAGAACAGTCACCACTACATAGCTTTGCATTTAATAAACTTATTAGTAATTATTTGAAGTTGGCTTAAGCATTTTATGTGACTATCTGCACCCTGTTGAGCCATTACCTTAACTGAGAACATGTTCAATATTTCCTAAGCCAGCAGTATCTGTGGCAGACAGAATTGGATACTGTAGATTTCATAAAACAAGACAACTTTGATGTAATGTTATGTTTCCTGATATCTGCTATGCAGTCTGAATGAACAGCCAATAGTTCACAGTGGAAAGCAGGGTTAGGTTCAAAATTATTTAAACCTCTTCTTTCATTCAACTGAGAAGTTTCTTGCTGATAGGAAGCAAGACAAGTGCTTCTCAAAAGATGAAATGATAATAATGAAGTATAACTTTCAAATAACTTTTTTTATCTTATTAAAAATTAATGTTAACAGTTTTTTATACCATTTTCAGTAATCAGTTAAAAAATTTGTCATTACAACCCTCCTTGTAACTTTTGACCAAGCATTTTTTCTCTTGTAGTTTGATGATTTGCCTCCAGTGATGAGCTTCAAGTCTTTGGAACACCTCTCTGCCATAACCCTAATCTCTTCACAGATTCTCTAACAAATTCAAGTAAACATTGCTTCCAGACATTAAAAAAAATTAAAAGGAAACTTTAAACCTAAGTCTTCCAAATAATTTTGTCCTTTACATTTTTCATCACATCTTTTTATGGTTCTTCAGACTGTCACCTCTGTGACACTGAAAACGATTTGCATTAAGTGTCTCTGCTTGATAACTGTCACACAGAACAGAATTGTCATCAGTTTGGTCTGGTATGAATTAATGTGGTGCATTCACTGTTCAGAAACCAGCTCGTATTTGAAAGTTTCCACTCAGCTGATTTAGTGGAGGGTGAAAATTAGCAATTCCAGCCACTAGCAGGTTTTTGGATAATAAATTGTACCAAAAAGCTGTGTATTTCCTAGAGTGTCAAGAAAAATGTATCTATTTGTCATAAATATCAACTTGTGGTTAATTTGTCACATTGACTCATGAGTTACATGTTTACCAAACCATAAGATTGGTTTTTAACTTACTGACTTAAACCCTGCAGTTACATGAAAACTCTTACAGCGTGACGGTCCTGAGAAAATTAGCTACTTGCGTAGTTGGCAGCCTGTACACCCTTATGCTGATACAATATTAACCTTACACAAAGCAGCTGTGTAAATGAAAGAAAACGGTGTGAAACATTTGTTTTATACCTCATCAAATAAAAAAATGTGCCGAAAAATTCAAACTATTTACCACATGCTGCATATGCAGTAAGTAACTTATCCATTAGTCCGGATTTCAAAATGTGAAACTTTACAATTTTTCTTTAAAAATTGACTAAAACTTAAAAGAAGGAAAATCAAGGAATTAAAATTATTTGTATCTGAAAAAGTGAAAAAAACACTTTTTTCTCTCTCTTTCATCTCTCTTTCTCAAAATTATTTGTAAATGACAGGCTGGAAGGTGTTTACATAAAGTGTTTTAGTTGTGTGATTATTTCCGAACACATTTAAATTGATATATTAATGTGCCAGAATTTGTAAACATTACATCATAAATATATCTTGTAATATTGAGCAACAGCTGGTATTTTATTTCCACAAGACAGAATTTTCCTATTGTTTTCATAACACTGTCGAAGCTAAATGAATTGTGATCAAATATCATTTATAAAAGAGGGAGAAAAAAAATATTACTGGAAGAAAACCATATTAAGTCATGCAAACAATGCAGAAAGTAAAACAGAGATGTGAAAGAATGTGCTTTTATCAGATAAAACCAAATAGAGCATTTTGCCTGATATATAAATTCTGTCTGGCGAATAGCAGATGCTGCACATTACCCTGACCACACTGTCCAAACAGTGAAACATGGTGGTGGCAGTATCATGCTTAAGGGAGGATTTTCTTCAGCAGGAACAGGGAAGCTGGTCAAAGTTGAACAGAAGGTGGATGGAGCTAAAAACAGGGGAATCCTGGAACAAAAGGACAGTGACTCTAAACATGCAGCCTCCAGTGGAATGGTTTAGATCAAAATGAGTCCAAGAATGTGTTAAAATGGCACAGTCAAAATCCAGACCTAAGTTAAACTGAGCTTAAGCATTTTGGAAGGAAAACACACCAAGATGAAACACGGAACAGCTAGTATTCTGATCTACATTTTAGGCACCAAAACTCTAATAAGATGCAAAGTTTATATTCATATTTATAAGACCTAATTTATATATATAAAAAAAACACTTCATATCTTCTAACTTAAATTAATTAAGTTCATTGTGTGTTAAATAAAATGATTTTTCTGAATTTTTTTGCTGAACTTCATATGGTTAGACTTTACTGGAGAGAAAAATAAAGTAGAGAACGGACTCACAGCACTTCCTCAGGACCTTATTTGGAGTTATGACACAGGCATTCAAACACGTAACCCATAAACCAAAAGTAAAAAAAAAAAAAAAGAAAACATTTTGTTTGGAATGCAGAAGATCAGTTACATTTAGAGGAAGAGAACTTTTCATTCCTGTAACGCTGCTGCCGTTCTTCCTGTTTTTCAGGTCTGTGTTGATAATGTCCTGAAGACGATGAAGGAGAACGCAAACAAAGCCAGCAGCATCCTGCTGACTGCAATACCGCAGATCAGCCAGATGGACTGGACTCAAACCACCAAGAACTTAAAAGTAAGATTCCAACAAAATTTCATTTACATCTGGCGACAGCGTCTGCTTTTGATTTATATGGTCATTCTTAAAATCATCTCCCACTGCCGTTTGTTGTTTATTTTCACCAACCAAACCACCAAAGATGTCAATGCGCAATCCCCTTAAATCTCTGTCTGTAAGACTGCCCTTTGTTTCACCTTAAAATGAAGAAAGACTTTATGATGTTATATGTTAGTTACATTTTGTAGAAGTAATTACAAGTACAGCAACAAAAAGATGTATCTTAAAAAACAGGCTTGAACTGTTTTTTGTTGTTTTTTTCTTTTACAATGGAAACATTCCTTACATGCATTTTGAGCAAGTTTTCTAAAATTCCAAGAGTAATTCAAAACTTGGGTAGAATAAGTGTTTAAATGGCAACAGGTATTTTTATTTATTTTTTTTTCTTTTAACATATACAGTTGCATTTAAAATAACAGGATGTTGATAGAAAGTGGGAACATTTTCAAATTCCTCCAATAGCTTTTATTTCCATAAATGTACATGCACCGAGAAAACCGTATGCTGTATTCAAAACATCAAGGAACAAAGTCATCAAATATGTTACCACTCTACAGAAAGTGAGGAAACAATTCCTCTATTAAACTTAAAACGGCTTCAGTGTGTAGTTTATGTGAGTCACTACAGAACTTCAAATTGAGGTTAAAAGTAATCTTTAAGTGTCACAATTAAATTTTTTTCTTCTAGCTAAGAGTAATAACGTTTTCAGTGACCCTAGTCAGCTTCCCTATTAGAACCTGTTAGTCTGTGGGAGCTAAAAATGAGGCTGATACTTGGAACCATGATGCTGCTCGCTTTCTGATGTGTTTGGGTTCTCTGTCCTGCTGAAGCAATCAATCCTGGGACTTTCCCTCTTTTGCATAAACCAACATCAAGTTAAACGGACTCACATTTCATAGTGTGTGACCCAGCGCCCAACGCTTTAATTAGAAACATTCTTTATTGTGGCTTCAATAGACATAGCTGTCTTCTAATTGTTACAGTACTCACAAGTAACTAGAGCTTTGGTCACCGCAGAGCTTATTCTCAGAAGAATGTTTGGCTTTGATTGATTCCGATGGGAAGATGCATTTTCTTCCCATCTTTCTTGTTACCATTTTGAGGCACTTGACCTCATTTTAGTTAGCCTATAGTTTTCGCCACCTGTATATGCTGTTCCATTTTAGCTTTTAATCAGTGCCTGGAACAGATTTTCAGAGGACTGTGTGATAACCAGCACATACAACATCTCCCTAAATAGGAGCCACCTGTTTAAAACCCGTCTATTTGCTGGTTGAACTCCATGTTGCAGGTGTTTTAATCTTGTGTAACTGAACGATTCAGTTACACAGAATCAGCAGCATGCACGTCATGATTGTTGGATATGTTGTAGTTCTATTTTATTGTCTACTACACCTACTAAGAAACTATTTGTCAGATAAAATTATCATTTCTAACAACGTCAGAAATTAATCTAGTGAGAGACGTTAGAAATCCATTATGTTGAACGCGATAGTATTTTCCTCATCGCATTTCTACTTGCAAAAGAATTCAAATGCTCCCAAGCAATCACTCAACATCTTCCACATCACCAAATCTAGAATAACTTGTGAAATGAAATTAAATGAAATGAAAGGATAATGACTTGCTTCTTCTTTTCCTTGCAGTCTATGGCTCAGTCTTCAGTAATGCTACCGAAGCATTGAGTGGGCGTAGAAGACATGAAGCAGAAAAGAGGAGAGAAAAAAAATACCAGACACCACGTGCACGTATCCCAGCGCAGACGGCGGACCCTGACTCTGTCTGTGGATTCATTATCGGTGAATCACAAGAAAAGTGCCTCACAGGAATAATGCACCTCTGTTTGTTTAGCTGGAGTCTCATTAGGTCAACTCCTCAATTTCAATGTGCATCCCGAAGCACTTCTTCAAACTGACTCACAGGTCACTTCTTTTCACCTTTTGGTAACTGCATTTGAAAAGTCTTGAAATTATACTTGATATGTTGCAGACTTATATTTTTAGTATTTTATAAACCTTTACACTTTCTATACGTCCTGACTTTCAACTGTCCGTCTTAGTTCCAGTTCCTATAGATCAAAGGATGAGCTGCAAGTCTAGCATATACTTATCAAAGTCCTTACCACAATATTCTAAATACCCACATAATTCTTAATATTTGGAATGTTTTTCTGCTTCTAGAAATTACATTTTGTGATATTTACTCTTATCCTCAGCTCTTACTTTGCATATAATTGGCAGTAGAATTTGTACCCATATTTGTAACCATGTTCGAACATTTCATGTAGAGGTTTGTAATCATTTATTGAACTTCCATATACTTCAGTAGACGTAAACCGCATAATTCATTTTCTTACTTTGCGATCTTTGGCCTTGAATTTTCATTGCACTATATGCTGCATAGTATGTCTGAGTCACTTACGTTTTCTCTTTTTTTAAGGCTGAACTGTAAATTCATCATGCATGAGCAAATATCTGAATAAAGTATAAATCAAAACTTTGAGGTCTTTGCTCAGTTTCTTTTTTTTTTTCCCCCATCAGGGGGCTTTTTTTGTGGGCTCTAGTGTCCCTTATTAGACAGTAGGCTGACAGGAAGGGGGTAATGAGAGGGGGGAAGACATGCGGCAAATGCCGTCGGGTCCGGGAGTCGAACCCGCGACGGCCGCGTCGAGGACTCAAGGCCTCCAAATGTGGGTCGTGCTAACCCCTACGCCACCACAGCACTCCCTTTGCTCAGTTTCTTAAGAAAAAAGGAAAATTTTAATAATTTCTAGTAGATCTTATTTGATCCAGTTGATGCTGTAAATCAGAATTTTCCATTCATTTCCCTTTTGACTTATGAGCTAAACTGAAATGGTTAGTGCTGTAAAACTTAGTTGAATGGCACCCATTAACTAAGTCAATGTATTTTTTAAAAAGATATCTATCATAAGATTTTTTTCTCTAACAGAAAATCTTATGATGGATAAACATCTTTTTTCCTTTTCATTTTTCTTTGTATTCACAATTTGGATACCCAGTCTGTTGTTTCATTCTTGTAAATACATATATACTATATATACATATTACTATTAATTAAGAAATTACAAGATTGTCGTCGTTTATCCATCCGAGTACAAGTCTCTGGTTTAAACATGTCCGTCAGACCACATGCTGGTGGATTTAGACTAAAACTGATGACAGCTGATAGTCTCTGCATTTGCTGAATAAAGGGATGAAACAATTTTATTTGACTTGCATATTAAAGGAAAACTGGAAAATGCAAATCTCTAGCCACTTTATTGGTTTAGCTCTAGTCCAGAGCATAACTGCTAAGAGGAAACATTTCAGCTGTTATTCACCTGCACGTACAAAAGTAGTTTTAAAAACAATTAGGAGGCATAGTCCATATGTTCCAAATGTTTTAATTGCACTCCAATGTTCAAAACTCCCCAGTGTAATGAACATCCTTAAATCATTTCTTTATTTTATTTGGGTGTAAATACAATAATTCACCTTTCTGACAACCTGAAGCATGCTTACTTTTGCCTTCGGTGTTTCAAACTCATATAGGCTGTCCCCATAACTTTTTTAAATTAAAGTGCAAACAATTATACAAGGAGATAACTCAGTGTATTGGTTTCATAATAGTGCATAAAACAAATATGTGCAACAAGTTACGGCTTCTAAATTAGCTTTGTGTATTTTAAAGAAATTCTTCATTAAACAAAAGTTTAAGCAACATATTCATATTTCAGAAAAACAGTAAAAAAAAAAAAAAAAAAAACATTGTATGAACATTTACAAAACGTTATTTAATAAAATTTCTAATCCTAAGCCGATTTCTAAAAGTAGACCATTAAAAGTCCAGTCGTACCCAACTATATTATACGCATCTAGTTAAATAATAAACAAATAAATATAAATTAGGGCCCTTTCGGGCCTTGTTCACGGTTCTCAATCAGAACCAACTGAATTAAATAATATTTCATATGCAGACAGGCACACAGTTATAGAGTCTCCAGCACGGCAACAACATCCTTGTGGCCGTTCTGTCTGGCCAAATCAATCGGGAGACAGTTGTCCTTGTCCCGGGCCTGCGGGTCGGCCCCGGCTTCCACCAGAAGCTGCACCGTGTCCAGGAAGCCCGTTCGGGCCGCGTCGTGCAGCGGGGTCGCCCCGGTGCTTCTGTCCGCAACGTTTGGATCCGCTCCGCGCGCCAGTAAGAGCCGAGCCACCTCCGAGCTGCCCATCATCATCACCTTCAGGAAAACCGAACCAGGCGCTTATAAGTAATGTATTATTTGATGCAAAGGCCTATAACACTGAATAAAATGCTTAAACACAAAAACCGGTTCCTCACGAGTTATTTAATGCTTAACAGACACATGCGGGGAAAATAGAAGGATCTGTGCATTTATTCATCTAACGAAGTAAATCCCATTTTATCAGTTTTCATTTATTTCTCGCTATTACACAAACACAAAGAGAGACCTACTGTTGGACTTGCGCCTGTCAGTCTAACGACTGACCATTTGTGATTCGCTGCAAACACTTTTCTATGCCCTACACTGTTAAGGCAACCGAAAACCTCAACAGTTTTCGAAAACGAAAACCATCATATTATCAATAATTTTACACTGCAAAATTGAATTTGCAACATATCTGCCAAAATGTTACAGTGCGCCCAAAACGCTAAAAAAAAAAAAATCTTTAAATGACAGAAATGAAATACTCACACGAAATTAGCTATTGTTCTTAATTGTATTTGTTTTTATTTATTGGTACTCTTTAATTTGCTTTAAAAACACATTCTCTACATAAATGCACTAGCAACTGAGTTATCTTGCATCGACCGTGTTTTCTAGGTTACACGCTGTTTTACCTCGTCTGTTAAAGGTCTGTTTGATGTTATAACAACTGTTTTACCACAGTCAGTTGTACAGTAGGCCCTGTAGCACTTAATAATTTGTCAGTCAACACTATAGTGCAAAACTCAGTGAGTTGATACTTTAAATTGTTTAAAACTTGCCAAACAGGATGAAGTATTGTCTTTGTCAGAGTCTACATTAGAAACACGCTTAATGTTAGATTGGATCTTACATGACTTGGATATTTTAGAAATGATTTGCAGTCAGCGTACATATTATAAAAAGCATAAGGTGTATATTCCATTCATTGATTGGTTGATTGATTGTGTCGACGGCTGGTAAATACTCCATTTTTTTCACAGTCCAACCACAATGTTAAGAGTGAAACCACCGCAGCTTTTAATAAGGTAAAAGTTATGATAAAGTCAGCGGTTTCGTTTCAGCTCAGAACGTCGCTGACATTATCAAACCAAATTTTGAGGTGTACTATTTGTACATAAACACCAGATTGAAACAACTAAAAGTATACGAGATGCATATAAAATAACCATTGCTGCTTGTTTATTTTGTGGGTTTTTTTGTTTGTTTTTTCTTTCTCGCAGATGCTTCATGGAGGCACTGACCTGTATTGCTCTCTGTCCAAAACCATTCACCCCGTTGACTGGAGCCCCTTGCAGCAGCAGAGCCTCCACCGCTGCCGTGTGTCCCTTCGCTGCGGCTGTCGTCAGTTCATCCTCCACGGTCATTGTCAGCGACAGTATCCGCCGCTGTCCTCCTCTGACAGGTACCCTGACGGCGATGCTTGTTTGAGGAACAACCAGCTCACAGACTCGTCCGAGCTCCTTATATTGGCGCCGATGTACAACTCACAGCTTTAGAAATGAGTGTTCTAGGATTTAATCCAAGATCGTCTCTATCTTCGTTTTGCTTTTTCTTTGCTCCGCCCTAAGAACATCTGGGTTCGGTCAAAACAAACTGCTCTCGTCCACCGGCTGTCGGACGGTGTGTGTCCGGGCTTGTCTTGTTTTCAATGAATGGGTAGCGTCATCATCTGCTGGGTGGCGTCATCATCTGCTGAGGGAAGGACCTCGCTGCAGCAAACAGAAAGGGGCGGGGACGGACCGCTGTCAGTCTCATACCTTATATGGAAATGGGACCATTGCACTCCGGAAGTGAAGAGGGCGCTATTTCCTATATTATTCGCGTTTTAATTTTCTTTTGAAATCTGTGATATATTGTCACCTTTAGGAGGGATTTTCACTCTCAGCATGTATTTGAACTTCTGTCTTTTATTTAATTCAGCACAGCTCACAGTTTTTAACAAATTCCGTAGCTTTCTGTGTACTTCTAAATCTGCTCCTTAATTGCATATTTTCGGCCCTACTACTGCCTCTAGTGGCGTGGGGGTGGTAACACAACTAATCTAATTACATTACTAAATCAGAATACCACAACGTCTTTATTATTTAATAATATAGGAAATAGCGCCCCCTTCACTTCCGGAGTGCAATGGTCCCATTTCCAAATAAGGTCAGAGACTGACAGTGGTCCGTCCCCACCCTTTTCTGTTTGCTGCAGCGAGGTGTACTTGTCTGCTGCTGGGCTGTTGCGGTATTGCGCAAGCGCAGAAATATGAAATTCATTCCTGCGCAGTAACACTATATTGTTAGATTTTAAACCCATTGCAGTTGTCTCCTGAAGAATAAAATAAAGTCACAAAAATAGAAGTAGAGTTGAATAAGAATAAAAATAAATCTTAATAATGAAGAATAAAATCCTTCAAATGTACATTAATACATAAACACCAGACTGAAACAAAAGTGCAGGTAAAACTAATCACAAAAAAATCATTAAAATTAAGCAAGGAAAAAATAATAAGCCTGACTCGTTAAATTGAGATCAACAAGGCAAGAGATAGTTGAAATGAAAGCAAGTTGCAGTGGATAAGAATGCACACTAAGGACTAACATTTGTCCACTGTTCTCTTAAAATAAAAACTAAGTTGGTAGAGGGCTATATTGTGAAAAGACATCAACCTTTAAAGCTTCGCAAGCTTTCAAATCACAATGGTAATCATACATTACCAGGATACATTCTAAGTACACTCCGGCATATTGGTGGTGTTATAAGCATAATATTTTTGCAGAAAACCTTTACCAAAGTTGAAAAAAAAAAAATCTTAAATGGGTTTATTGTTTTTTGTAAGATTTTGTGCTGACTAAAGCATCCACTTAGTTGTTCTGGTTTAATGTTGTTGAATTAACATACAGTAGATTGTTATGACATCACTGGCCACAATATGGTGACATGTTGTAGGAGAAAAGTTAGAATGCACTTTTTTTTTTTTTAAGAATTCCGCAGCCAATTTGTTATAATCTCCAGTCTAATTTACAAATGAAATATTCTTTTCTCGTGATAAACTTAGAATAAAACATTATATATAAACACTGCCTGCTTTCATTTGCATGTGCAATGATTCATATTAATTTTAGTCAAAGTGTTATACTGCAAAACATTACCTTATCAGACAGATTTGCTGCGTTGTTACTGATTAGATTTGTTACCATTTAAATTTTCATCTCTTCCTACTTTTCTCTTGGACTTACAGTGCTTTGGAGAAGTATTTGCTCCCCTTGCAGATTTACTCCCTAGTTGTTTTTATGCCCTACTTAAATACTGCAGACCATCAAGCTATATTTCTTATCAGACAAAATTACATAATTAAATTCAAGATTTAGTTTTTAATCTAAATAACATACTGACTGTATGTTATTGATTAATGTATATATAGAAACATAATTTGTCCATAAGTGCAAGATTGCTAAATAAGACAGCTGCTCTTTGAACAATTTGTTTGGCCCCAAAAGAAAATTCTGCTTGTGGCCCTGCACAACCGTGGACCAGTTAACCTTTCATGCAGCTTTCTCAGGGTTGTCTGCTGAATGTGGTGACAGAAACAGATCAGATCGGATTTCTTGGAGAAGATCTGCTTTGTTATTGTGCATCTCTTTTGGAAGACATAATCTGAATGTGAATCCCATCTGCAGACATGCACAAAATATCTGATGTGGTAAAGAGATAGAAGAGCATGCTGCAACACAGTGGATTCTCCAACAAAGTAGCTCAATATTCCTGATTATTATTATTATTTTTTTGGAATTAAATAAAGAGAATGAGATTTTAACAGTATTTAAATAACATTAAGTTTAGACTGGGTTTTAAGTTAATTACGGTGCATAGTGATTAAATCCCTGTTTCTAATGTTTTCACAAATTATAACCTATGAACCTAAAAAGCCACTTAAAGAGATGACACCAGACAGATCCTCCCTGAATCAATAGTGACTCAGACACACAGCTGCATGCGCATGAAGAAACACACTGCAGCCCTCTGTTTTGGGTTGATTACTGTCTGAGCAGGAAGCAGAGACTTGCTTTACATATGTTGGTAACAGGAGTCGTAGATGTTTTCCTTTTTCTTTCCAAAACTAAAGGGGTTGCTGACTCATATCTGAGCCAGATGAAAACACCAACAAAGCAGTGATGTCTGGGACCAAATGAGCAGTACTAGAGGATAGGAAAAGTTTTCTGCATGTGTACACACAAACTGGGTTGACCTGCATCATGAGTCATTGGGCCAGTTTGGCTCGTTTAGCATACAAAGGTAGACTGTCAATAATTATAGTGCAAATAAATGTTTGCTTATACCCATTTGGAAAAGATTACTTTGACTCAAAACATTAAGTCAAACAAACAAACAAAAAAAGAATGCAATTCTTTTTAGTTCTTACAGTTTTCATATTTTAAAAAAAAATCTACAAAATGTGAAAGGATTTGTCAAAAAAAGTCATAATGTACTAAATCTAATAATCATAAAGCATGGTTGATGTCTCAAGGTATCAGTACTTTCATCATGTTCTTTAATCAAAGTGCCACCTATTCAAGTGCACTAATCCATCCTGCAAGAAAACAATCGCAGAACATGACGTCACCACTTCCATACTTTAATTCGGGGGCGGTGGTAGAACAGCGACCCATATACAGAGACTTTAGTCCTCAACGTGGATCTCATAGATTTGAATATTGGCCTGCTGACTGTTACAGCTTGTCTTCCCCCTCTGTCATAACCCACTTTCCTGTCTGGCCACTGATAAATAAGGTCACTGGAGCCAGAGAAAACCTAAAAAAAACCTTAAATACTATATTTGATCTGAACTAAAATTCTAAAAGCAAGGTCTGTGTCCCAGAATGCTTTGTGAAATGTAATTTGGATTTTTTAAATATTTAGGAAGTGTGATGCCTTTGTGAGTCGGATTTTCTTCCATATTGTCTTATAGTTCCCCCTTTTTATTTCATTCTCAGAATTTCTTGTTAAAGGTTGTTAAAGACATATGATGGCAGCATTTCTGATTACTCAGCTCATGTGTGGGTAGCTGAGTTGTTCCTCATTTTTCTGTCAGACAAAAACTAGAAGTTGTTCTTACAATTTGTCCTCCCGTTATGCAAACATATCTCATGTCATTGAACTTAATTATGGATAAATTCAAAATATATAATTATGTATTAAAAAAATTTTTGTCTTTGAGACCATTTTCAAAATGTGAAACATTACAGATTAAACAAAATGCACAATTAAATTTTTAAAACATCTGAGTTTTTAAAGAATATTTTCTGTTGCTTTGTTAGGAAATCTGCTAGTATTTAGAGAGTAATCCTGCCACTATTAGAGTAAAATTATTTCAAGGTTTTTCATTACCCAGGTATCTCAAATGAAGCATGTATTTATGGGTAAAATGAAAGAGCTCAAGATCTTTGAATTTTTGTTAAGTGTTCAAGTGATGGGACAAGAATTGGGAAGTGGAAATAACACCAAAGCCACAATCTTGTGATTCTCACAAGATTTCTGACACTGGAGTCAAAAAAATCAGAATTCTTCTCCAAGGACCAAGGATCTCTCAGAGAGAGTTTCAGAAAGACCTTGAATTAGCCGGTTTTGCAACCGGCACACTCACTACGCAAGTCTCCACTGCAGAAGGAAAAGCCAGAGGCTTGCTTAAAGATTGCAGATGAGGATCTGGACAAGCCAATAAAATACTAATGGGAAAGTAGTCTGGTCAGATGAGAGCAAAATGAAACTCTTAGACAGCCAATGGACAAACTATGTTGGCAACTGTCACCATACAACAGTGACATTTGGCATTGGGAGAACCAGAATGTGGGTCTGTTTTCTGTATATGGCAGCAGCAAAATACATATAAGTGAAGGAAAGATTCATTGAAAAAAAAAAAATTCTTGAAAGAAACCTGAAGATGAAACATGGCTGGATTTTTAACAAAGACAATGATCCCATGAACACACAGAAAAGAAACCTCTCAGTTTCACAAGAAAAAATAAAGCTACAAAAAAGCAAACAAACAAACAAATAAAAAACAATCCAGTAAATTGTCTGCTAAACTGAGCTAAAAAAAATATATGTGGAAATAACTAAATATCAGATTACACAGAAGATGCTTCCAGAACCTTCAAGATCAGAAAATGATTTGTTTTTAATAGATAAGAACACAAAATGCACATGGCTACATTTTTCATACGGGACACGTCTTAAAGCTGCATTATTTAAGATTCATATAAGATTGTTCTGCACCTATGAAATAACTCTCAGTAAACATGTTTAATTAGGAACCACTTCGGTGGAAATTAATGTCCTAATAAATAAATAAACAAATATTTTTAACAGAGAAAAAACATTAAAACTTTGCTTTTTCCAGTGTGAGTGATCAAGAAATAACTAGTAGTGTACCATAGCTCTTTTTGCCATTCTTTTATAATAGCGTCCATTAGTTTAAACTCTTCAAGTAGCATTCTTGGCAATATTGCTGCAATGAATTCAAGTGATTGGTCTAAATGATTGGTCTAAACACTTAGATTAGTGGGTCATTGCCTCACTTGTTTGTTTGATTATGACTTTGAAACTTTGGAGATTCTGTTTCAGAGGCTTCATTGTTATCCCATTGCAGACACTTGTATTTTTACTTAAATATTTTCCCTAAGATGCTGTCTTCTAATATTTGCACGATAAAAATCGTAGGCCAAAACAGTCTATAATTTTAAAAACATTTACTGTAATTAGTTTAATGGTGTTCTACTGAGAAGTGAGTGATGTTGACGAGCTTCAGAAGAATGTTCTGCTTTTCTTCTGCGCCTACTGTTTGAGTCTAAGACAATTCAGTTTCCATGGATAAGTGGACTTTGACACTGAACTAATTGTTTTGTAGCCTTTCAATAAATTGGAACTTAGTTTTAAGGTTTCTTACTTAATAAGAAACATTTCACATTTCCTAGAAAAATTACATTTTAAGGAATTGAAATGAATATGAATTAATTATATAGTGAAAGCATAATATCAGCCAAAGGTTGAAGAAACACTTTTGTGGCGTCTGAAGAATTATAATCATCAGTCATTAGTGCTGATGACTAATGCAGTTCATCAGCAGCACGTTGATATATGTACTGTTGCACTAATCGCCTTACTAAGGTTGTAGCAGAGTAACTGCATGCTATATAGTCAACAAATTTCATGTGAGATGGTGCACGTCAGTAGATTGTTTCAATAGACCTAATTCTCAGACTGTGTAAATGTGAGCAGACGTGCATGGAATGTGATTTTGTCTTGAAGTCCAGCCTCTGAGGCTGAGTGCGTGGGTGGAGGTGTGTTGGCCTGGAAGTCCCCTTCGTTTGTGTCTGCTTGTGTTTGTGCGAAAAGAAGACCTACTGTTAGCGTTGCAGACGTGACTTCTAGCACCATCGTTTCAATTAGTTCTGTCGCATTGAAAAATAAAGCAATCTGTCTTTCAAACAATAAAAGAAGGGGGAAACTAATGGCTACTTTTAAAACTGAATAAAGTAATCACCAAAGGTTTTTGGTGATTACTTTATTCAGTAAAGTAATCACCAAAAACTTTGGTGATTCCCCACATGTTATGTTATCCCCACATAACATGTGGGGATGTCATAACATTCCCACATTATGACATCACCATGTGGGAATGTTTTTTTGGTCATAAAAATAGTCCAGAAAGTCCATTGTACATTGCCAAATGTAGTAGTTTGGTTGGAGAGATGTGGTCAGTAGTGACGCGAGCATCACTGCAATCTGTTGGTTTGATGAAGTTTCCTCAGTGTCTGGTCTGCATCTTTCAGCTTTACAGTGTTCCTCCTAAAAACGCTTACAATAACTTGGTTGTTTTATTTATCTAAAAAAACATATATTTGAAATTTGATTCCTGCACAATAAAAGCTCTGCAGTAACACTGCTGCAGCTGAAAACGGAAATACCTGTTTCTAACTACCAGCGTATTGAGTCACATCCAGCTTACCCTCTTTTGTTGTTTTTCTAAATGTTTCACTCCACTAAACTCACCAGTAAATCAAATATCAACTGATTCAGCTGATTTTTTGTCAATCATTTCCACGAAGGAGAGAAAACTAGTGAATTCAGAAAAAAAAAAGCGTTCTTAACTGTGTTTTTGAACCTTGAGATATTACGTGTACTTTTAATTTGAAAGATAAGCTTTCCATTGTAAACACCTCCTGATGAGGACCTGGTGACTTGAGTCTCCAAGGGGAGTTGGCAGTCTGGAAAAAACAATGACTGGTGAAAAAGGAAGGGATGTAAGAGAGCAAAGGGGACCAAAAGGAGATGACTCTTCCTCGCTTTGGCTACAAGGTTAGGAAACCAACAGAGAAATGACAGCATAGCTTGTTCTCCTGTTATTGTAACAGGAGAAGGAGCCACACCAAGAAAGAAGTGGTACCAGCCATGGTTGTGGGAATGAATAAACAAGAAAAGGGTAGGATCTTAAACTCTGCTCGTGGATTAAGTACTATGCTCCCTCCCAACCGTTGTTCCCGATCTGTGATGTTCTGGTATTCTCTTCTTTCAGAAGAACAGCACTGAAGAACTGAATCCAGAGAGGAAGTGCAGAACATGTGCTTTGTTTTTTTTTACACACTGCCTGGGTTCACATTTTTTATTGCATCTACTGATAGGCTCTTATAGCTACTAAGCACTTCTACAGCGTGTGTGACGTTTCACTGTGCTGTGTTAAGTGGAAACTCAGCCCGACAAACCTCTCATATTGCTTTAAAGCAGTCACATCTTTCCAGTGTTTCACAGACAACTGATGAAATGCTAAAACTGTTTTCAGAGCTATGAAATACTGTATTGCACATTTCATGCTTTAACTGCACAACATTTCAATAGTCATCTTTGTTATAGCTAACTTTGAGAGGACTGACTGATTCAGAGCTCCCTCTGCTATTTGCAGTGTTCATTATCACAGACCTGCTGGACTTGGGCAAACATAATGTAGTGCACTTTATCTGGCTGATAAAATCTTTGTTTCCCAGCATACAGAATTTGCTTTGAAGTCAGAAGTGCATCTTGGGTATTTTTGTCTTGAGGCTACTTTTTAACCAGAGTGGAACTCATCTATTTACCCACTCATTATAATTAGCATCGCTGTGTGATTTTTCACACAGATATAAATCAATGTAACAATGTCTTACAAAAAGTATTCATACCCCCTGAACTTTGACAGTGTTTTATGTTGCAACCATAGCATGACTTTGCTGACCTTCAATAGGATTTTACGTGATAAACACATAAAATATCCTTGACTTTTTATGACACAAAACAAAAATTATATATAGATTTCAAGATTTTTAATAACATCTAAAAATTCCCCAAATTTTGGTGTGCATTTACTGTACATTCAGACTCTATCTATCAAAAAAATAATAATAATACTATTTCACACTATTTATTGCTGCAAATATGTTTGACACAGTTTGACACATGTACAGATTTAAATTTTTGGCCCATTCTTTTTGCAAAGCAGCATAAAGCTAAGGTCAGTTGTGGAGCAACTAAAAACATTTTTTTCAGTCGAGCCACAGATACCTAATTCTACTTTTACACTTTGATAGTTTTTGTTGTTGTTGTTTTTTTAAGTATTTTTATTTAAACCATTAGTAGCTCTGGCTGTATGTTCAGAATTGTCATCAAACTGGGAGGTGAAACTCCTCCATAGTCTGAGAACTCTTTCTGCTTCTAACTGGTTTTCCTTCAGAATTGCTCTGTGTTCAGCTGCATACTTCTTCCCATCAAGTCTGACGAGGTTCAGTGTCTCTGTTAAAGAAACGCATCCTCACAGCATGATGTTACCAACAACAACAACAACATGTTTTACCGTTGGTATACATTCAGGTTGATGAACAGTGTTGATTTACCTCTTCTCATAATGTTTTGTTTGTAGGACACAAAGTTCAACCTCTCACGTTGAATTTCAAACAGCACGTATGATGACTTTCTTTTAGCAATGTGGTTCTTCTCACAACTCTTCCAAAAAGGTAAAATTTATGAAGCGTGTATTTCTATGGCAATCTTTAAAAAAAGCATTTTACTTGTGTTTCCAAGAGACCCATATGGAGCTTAAAGTGTAGAGAATAATAGGTGTTTGAAAAGAAACTTTGCATAAACTGCTAATTAAGAAAAAAAAAAAAACATGTCCCCATCAATCCCAAAGCCAGTCCCCAAAGGCAGGAGTTATTCAGGTTTTAGATGTTTTTATGGTTCAGCTCTTTGGATTCCGTGACAGTCAATGACCTGCTGAGGAAGAAATGCAACCATTTGAATCAACTTTGTTTGAACAGGGACACATCTTAAACATTTGTTTAGGTTTCCAAGTACCAGAAATGAACACCTATCTCAGATGCAGGCTTACAACGTAACATGCTCAAGTTGTATTTAAATTGAAATGTCTTCACTGTTTAGCCAGAAACAAAAGAGACGTGACTGGCTCTTAGTTGTTTTAACCGTTTTAGTGTTTCTACAATAAACAATGCACAGTGGGCTATAGTTTAGCTTAATTGTTAAATAGTTTTGTCAATTTAAACTGTATAATAAACTGTGAACATTACTGTTCATCTAGAAGAGATTACCGTGTGTGGTCAGGTGTAGAATATTCTTCCTCTCTGCAGATTTTCTCTTTGTTCATATGAGAACAAACAGGCATGTTTAAAATGATGCATAGAAATGCTGAGTCAGAGTCGTTCAACAGGTTTGGCATTTTAGTTAGCTTCTCCACTCTGACACACATTCATTCTTACTTTTAGTAAGAAAGCTGTGACTGTTGCGTGTGTGGTCAGAAACTGAAATTGTATGACTCTAATTCACAGGTTTAGGGACTATATGAGCAAATGAGGCATGGCGAGTGTGCTGTATCTACACTTAAGTTAATTTCATCACAGAAACAAAAACGCAGCGCAAATCACACTCCTGTCCAGCCACAGATTTTAAGTACTTGGCTGTGGACCTGGGTGAAGAAGATGAGGCAATTGTGAGGCGCTGACACATTGTTGGTGTGCCAGTCACATGTATGTGTGAGCTGCAACTAACACCCACATACAAATGAGTGCCTTAAGTCACTGTGAGATAAACAGTATAAAATAGAAAGTTTTGCATGACCAGCCACAATTATTGCTCCACTGGTAAAGATGTATGAAAAGCATTAAAGTAAATGTACTTTATATGTTTTTCCAGGACGCTCCCAGCAATAAAGAAGGCATTTCAGCTAGCTAATAATTAACAGGGAGGGTTGACATCATGGCTCCTTTTAATGACGGTGATTACCATCAATATGACAAGATATGCTAACACAAAAGGAAACAAGTATTTTACATTTCTTTTTGTCTTTACCCCTAGTTAGTCTGACTCCTTTATTTACATTGTATGCTAGTTGGCACTTGTGCTTTGGAGCAATTGTGTGGATATAAGATTCTCTTGATGCTATGCAGGAAGTGCAAAAGACTGCACTGGTATAGAAAAGAGAACAACAATGACTCAACGCTTTGCTGACATCACCACATCATGTGCATGACACAGTGCTGTACAAAAAGTCATCTACAACTTCTATTGTAATTTGCTTCTGAGGACGATCAAACATTATTACTGGAACACTTATCATACAGCATGTTGTAATACGAATGGTTTCACCGAGGTTAAAAATAGGACAGACATGAGAGTGTTGGAGACCCAGACAATGACAAAAAACTAATTTGATCAACATTTCTTGGCGTTTGTTCTTTGACATCAGAAGCTTTTTTCATTAACAATATTAGCTTTTTCACTCAGTTTCAGTTCTTGTGATTATTTAGGCTTTGTCTGTCAGGTCATTTAAAACGAACTTTTATAAATTTTTATCTCTTTACAACCTTCAACATCAAAGGGTTTTATTGGGATTTTATGTGAAAGATCAACTCAAAATAAATCATAACTTAGAAATGGTAGAGAAAATGATTTATGTGAACCACCGCTGACTCAGCACTACATATAATTAAATTTTGCTGCAGCTACAGTTGCCAATCTTATTGGGTACAGTATGTCTTTACTAGCTTTGCTCATCTAAAGACTGGAGGTTCTGCACATTTTCGTTTGCAAAATTCTTTGAACTCAGTCACATTGGATGGATAACATTTGTCTTTCCTCAGATTCTAAACTGGATTTACATCTTGAATATGAGTGGACCATTCTGACACATGAAGTTGTCAGAATCATTTATTGAAATAAGTTATTTTATACTTTGGCTGTATGTTTAGGGTTGTCGACCTGCTGAACCATCAACTCAGTCTCAGATTTTTTTGTAGCTTCTGGCAGGTTTTGTTTTTCTTTTTTTTCTCAGGGCTGACCGTCTCTTACCTCTGTCCAAAAGTATCCCCCCAAAATCTCATTTCACTGTGTCTGATCTACACGTCACACTTTTCAGATTTGTATTTGTAAAACAGCTGTAGACCAGGTATCATTTACATTCCACTTCATAATTATAGACTTCTTCGTGTTGACCTATCAGATAAACTCCCATTAAAAACAGTTTTTATGTTTGTAGATAAATTTAACAAGTAAATTAAATGCATTTGCAAATCTGTGTTTGTACTAAACTTCTGGATTTTACAGTCATTTTTTTTGTTTCAGAGGTTTTACTCTGAGGTTAATTTTGAAAGCTGTTACACAAGATCGGCTCCTCCCCTCAACGAGTTCCTGAAAAAGCTGGTAATATCCGGCTCCACAGCTGTGTGGGTTGCTGAAAGGCCTTTGGGCTTATATATCAAAAAGTATTGTTTGGTAATGTGTCATTACGTACAGCGATGGCATTTTACATAGAGAAAATCACATTAAAAGTAGCAAGGACAACAGTAGAATTTAGACAATTTAGAAATTGGTCTAACTTTTGTTAATTGAAATATATTTAAAATATTTTTGTCAATTCCCAATGTGTGTTTTTTTTTGTAGTATTTGTAGAATGTTTAGCAGTTTTAGAATGCATAAGGAGCAGTTACTTAGATATCTGCATTTTTGACAAGATGGTGACTTTGATTTTTTGACAACTGGAAAGTTGAAGTCACTAAAGTTTCTTTTTATCTCTGCGTGTATTCGGTCAGCATAAAGAAGTCCGTCAATGATGGATTCTACTCTGCAAGCAAAAGTTACAGTTGCTCTTCTGAACATGTTAAAAGTAACATTTACCGTCTGTAAAATGTGCACTACATTTTACAGACAAAGGTACATTTGAATGACTTAAAATTTCACCTACTTTCTTCCTAAATTAATTTTATACTATAAAACTCATGTATTTTATAAAAACAAAACAATGTAGTCAAAGTGTTTTTGCTTTAGCCTAGTAGTCTAATTGAAGATTGCATGGAAGAAAATGGTGTGTCCACAATAATGCACATTCTCAGAGATAAGAGGACATTGTGAAGCAAAGCCCACTTGAGAGTTTTAAGAGTAATTCAGAAGGCGTGAACTGAAGTTAGAGTTAGAGCTTAAAGATTCACCACATACTGATTCATCTGGGAAATGAGTCCTCTTTTCAGAAGAAAGCACAATTTTCATTTTATTCATAAATCAAAGTCCCAGAGTCTGGCAGGAAAGTAGAAAGGAACAAAGTTCCAAGTTGGTTGATGTCAGTGTGGAGTTTTTACAGTCAGTGAGAATTTGGGAAGTCACATCAACTGCCGATATTTTCTGAAGTCCATCTAACTTTCAAATGATGTAGATTTTAGGCTTCCATCAGCTGTAAAGCACAATCATCAAAATTACCAGAAAAAAAAAAAACTTATTGGCCTATGTGTAGTGAAACCATGCAATTTATGAGTTTTGCTTTTCAGTTTAAATTAGTCAAAGGTTTTTGATGATATTCTAATTTCTTGCTTGCCAAATGAAAAGTGAAACCTGTCTCTCTAAGCAGAATACCCAGGAGGTGAAGGTTCAGTGACTCATACTTACAGCTTGATAAGAAATTAAAATTTAGATAAGCATGTTGCCTTAACTTCCACGATTCATTTTGCCATCAGGAAGCCTTATTAATCTATACTCTAAATTGCATAGAGCGCTTTGGTGTATTTTTTTTGTGGCCACTAGGAGGCATAAGAGAGACGATTTTAGATGTGAGGACAATGCAATTCAATTTCAATTCAAGTTTACTTTCTTTATTCTTTGTGATTTTTCACTTACAGCGAGAGATTTGCTCTCCCTCATATTCATAAAGTCTAGGAAAAAAGAGAAATTGCAGAAAAAAAAATCAATGATGACAACAATTTGCCTGAGCAGTATTACACATTTTTGAATACACAACAAAGTAAAAATATAGATGGCATTATAGTAAAGTACCTATCAGAACTTCTCCACTGTGTTTACGTATGCGACAGGAGATGCAGAACCTCTTAACTTCTTTTTTTTTACCTCAACAAATTGTGCAGGCGTGGACTCTCTGAGTGACTGTGAAAAGAGCAACGTGATGTGTTTTGAGCTAAATGTTTAGCGTCAGAGTCAGCAGCGAGGGGATGGAGAGGCTGCAGCCATGCATGTGGCTTGAGCCTCTCAGAGAGATAATGTGTGTAGTCATCCGCCCTCCGCCTCCCGCATCAGCACCATCCCTCAGGACTGCATGAGACGTCTGGGGGAGCAGAGGGGTTTAACTGGGGAGATGGCGCAGTCACTGGCCCATGTAATAGAACGATAGAGAGGTGGGGCGGACGCGCACACCCATGCATGCACACGCACACGCATGCATGCACACGCACACATACAATTGTAAGTCACAAGATGAATATTTTGAGTAAAGTAACCAGGAGAGCAGAAGTGATTCATTTTTTTTTTTCATCTTCTTTAAGTATTTGTGTTTGGCCAAAGTTATGCATTTTTGTTTTGTTTATTTACCAGATTGTGCTATGAGTTTAACTTTCACATGTTTTATTTTTTATTTTTAGTTTTTAACAACATAATATAGGTTGAAAAGAGTCTGACCCTGAATTTACCAAAAAATGGCTAAAAAGAAACAGTATACTGAGTTTCTAAACAAAAAACATTTGCAATAAAATGAAGATGTTTATTTTTACTTTAATTATGCAATAAAATAAAATATGCATAATTTACACTATTAACAGAGAACTGCATAGCAAAATTCATAATAAAGTCTTGAGTGACTAATTCATTGATCAAAGTTGAAATGTTGAACATGTATAGCACTAGCTTGTGCTAACACTTAGCAATTCATTTAAGTTTATCTTCAAGTCTTCAATTCACAAAAACATCATTTTGAAGCTGCAGTTGGTAACATTTAGAAAAACATGTTTCTTACGTTTGGTAAAACTGTCACTACACTGTGTCCATGTGACATGAGACAGATGATTTGTGAAAAGATCAAGCTCCACTTCCTTCATGTAGCCCTACTGCCAGCTACAGAAATACACCCCTCTGTCAGAAACAATCAATAAGAGCCAGAAGGAAGCTCTTAGTGTTGTCAATCACCCTTGTATAAGCGCAGCTCAACATTGCCAGTGAAAACATATGCAGACCTCAGGTTTGAAATTGGACAAATACTCCATAATTCATTGAAGAAAAATCAGTAAATTCACAGGAATACATTTGACTGATCTAACGTATTTATTCATGTTTAACAAATGAACTAAATGTATATAGTGCTTTGCTAGTCAAACTAACCAATATAATCCCTTTACACCAGAGTCACATTGACATGCAGTTTAGTAGGCAATTCAGGGTTAAGCATTTTGCCCCTTGGGAGCTGACTGTGGAGTTTTGGAATTGAACCCACAACTTTCCAACTGGAAGAGAACTCCACTTCCCTCTGAGACCTGATCGCAATTGTCTAGTCCAACACAGGAGTCAAAACGAAAGCCCGATTGTCTGCCAGTTTATGTGGCAGCAGCACTGCAAGCATCATGTGAAAAATTCCACTTACAGGCAGTAAAGGCTAAGGCATAAATCATCATTATTCTCAGATTGGACCCCGTTCACTCCCCAAACTGTCCACCTGCGGATGAGACGCCCTGCTAACATGTCACCACTAGATGGCACTGTACCAGCAGCAATTTCCCCCTTCTCAGAACACACTGACCTTTTTCCCTATCTATCTAATTACACATTAGACCTGTAATACGCCATTCCGCATCCAGAGGCCTCAGATGAATGGCTTCCCCCTCCCTTCCTTCCTCTTTTCATTTCTCTCTCTCCCATCTTTTCCTCCTCTACCATCCCAGTTTTCACACTGTTCTGACCAGCATACCTCAATTACTGTCACGGGCAGACCACAACATTGGGTGGGTGGAGCGGGGTGTGGGGGTAGAGGGTGCGTGAAGGGAGGGAGCAAAGAGGGGAAAGAGATGGATGCGATGGGAGGAGGAGACAGTTGGTGACATACCAGCACATGGTATATGTTTACAGGTGTGTTCGTATGTGTGCGGGCATGCGTGCCTGCTTCCCGACTGTGCATTTGTGCGTTTCTTTGACATGCCCATGGGGCAATTGCTTGCCACATGCCAGCGCTGTTGCAGCAACAGTGGTGTGACAACAACGATTTGACATTTGTGAAAGATAAATATATTCCACTTAGAGTGAAGCTGTTGCCACTCACTAGTGGGGCTGAAAATATATATAAAAAAGCTGAAAAATATAATGACACTAGTTGTAACAATCATTCAGACATTTTCAGTCCGCCCCATTAACTCCTAACTGCTAAGTATACTATCTTAGTGCTTCCCTAATTTTTGTGACGATCCAGATGTTTGTATTAACTACAGTTGTAAAACTTTGAAAGCTCTGTTTAAGTAATTATTGGCAAATGTCAATAAACTGTGCAGATTTTCTAGATTCACTCTTGCATTTGTTCTCATGGTGGAGCAGATGTTTGGAAATATTTTAATAGACAAATAGAAAGTTTATTCTGAATGAAAACTCTGCAAAGTTAGAAGTGGTTGAGAGAACAGAAAGTGAAAAATGCACAAACAGAATGTGTGCAGTTTTAATCCAAATCCAAATGCTAACACTAATCTGCTGCTGCTCATTCACTCCCAAAGCTTTACACTAACGAGGACAAGAAGTGATGTTCAGCTTCATTAGGGTTGGGCTTTGGCCTGCAATATGACTAATTTACCATGAAAAGGTCTTAAAACTGTGCAAATACACAAAATCAACATTGCTAACTGTTTAAAACGTCTGCACATTTATTTTTCTCTGAAAAAGAAAACAAAATGTATTAGGAGAAAACTACAATATGGTTCTGAATTGTAATTATTATTATTATTATTATTATCCAGTGATCAGTTTCATGGATCATCAAGATGCTTTTAGGCAAATGAAGAATTATGAAGTCTCAAAACATAAAAAATTTGCTTTGTAGCCCTTTCCATATTGATAAATGTCAACAGGTTTGTTTCTTGACTATTTTGATTTTAAAAAATTGTTTGAGCTGATAAAGGTATGGTTAATCACAATTAATTTATTACTTAACACGATTGGCTGCTACTTTTCCATTTAAAAACTACATTTTGTATTTTCGCAGGTTATAATTGTCTTATTTTCACATTTATGTTAGACAACAACACAACAAATTGGCAAGAGTTCAAATATTTTTTCACAGCAGTGTAAATGTGCCACTGAGGAATTTGTTAGAAACAAATATTTCTTAACATGAGATTTTTAATCTACACAGAATAAAGTATGAGATTATGTTTTAAGACTTTTTACACATTTTTCCTGGATTAACAAATCTGTCGGTACCTGCACTACAGACAGTAAACCAGTAGTTGCTCAAAATGCATTGGGTACCTTTTAAAGCCCATTAATTCTACTTGATCTCAGCATTTGTGTTTGGAGATGCTTGCATCAAGCAGTCATTCTAACAGGTTTGAGTTCACTTCAGTACAACTTAATGTTGAAATTTAGGAGCACTGCATCATTCTACATTTAGAGTCCAAGTCTGGGTGATGCACTTGCAGAGATCATACAATTATTTTAACAAAAAACAACCTAATCGTAATGACATCTTAAGAATGTGTAGAGATGCCAAAATGGGAACTGGATCCATGTAGCAATGACACAACGGGGAATTTGCACACTTAGGAGTCTGAGAGTATTCCAGACATCTGCAGAACCTCTACACAGCAACGGTACAATTTGTGCATGTATTTGTGAGTAGTCTGAGGTTCTACTGGGTCAATCACAGTAATTTCCCCATTTTTTAGATAGCATCATTTTGAGCTCAGGCCTGCTTCATTACGAGACTTGTTCACGCATCCTAGCTGTGAAAAATACTTCATACATAAAATCCCTAATTTCCTGTCTGGGTGTGTGTGAGTAATTGAATCATTTCCCACAGAGGAAAGATAAAGATCAGTCAAAGGGAACGTTTTTTTTTTTTTGTTTTGTTTTTTTTTGCAAAGTTTTGGCCAATGCGTCCACAAACATTAGTGAAAACATGCTGCGCAGTGTGATTCTTTTTTTGGATAATGTTTGGACAGAACATTCAGAATACAATTTATCTTATTGCTTATATTGAATCCCACAAATACCATTACAGCTCCTCTGATCATGCTTGATCTGATGCTGATGATTTTTATTTAATGTCTCCAATCACAATGTATCAAGCAAAGATTTCTGATCAATATTGCAGTTTGTAAAAAACAGGTTCATTACCAGCTTCTTCATCACCACAAAGGGTGCCCAAGTAAGAGTCCTAACCTCTTAATATCAGGCGCGTCGCACATTTCAGTAGTCCTCAACCAAACAGGTCATGTGATTTAATGAGGTTAAAAATGACAGAAATTGCTTCAAACGTAAATGCCATGAATGGCATCCAATTTGAACAATGAAAACTGGCTGGTCTAATTGTGACCCAAGCTTGGATTTGTAACCAAAAATATGGTAACATTGGAACAAACAGACTTTACCTTAAGTGCAAGTATTGTCCTAAAGCTTTCTGAATGTCTCTGTTTTGCTTAGAAGTAGCTAGATCTTCTTGCATGTGTTGAAGTGATCTTTATCAGAAGCTCTCATGTGTTCTAAAGGTCTTTATATATTATGCCTTTGCAGTTTTTAGTTTATAGTTGTTTATTTGAGTTGAATGATACATTAGACTGAAGCATTACATACAATAGAAAAGTGAACTCAGTTACTTGATCCTGGTGCCTTATATGTTCAGTCAGTCGCCATGCCGATCAGAAACCAATGAGCTTTGTGAGTAATTCTGTTTTCTTGGCCTAATTTTATTTAAAAAATTGCTAAGCTGCCCAAAGTAGGTATTTTCTGGACTGTTGTAATCATTAAATTATTTTCATGATCATTGAACTCCCGCGATTAGTTATATTAGTGGGTGGGTGGTGGCTAATTGGCAATTTAATTTTAGCAATTTTTAAAAAATCTCAATCTGAATTTGCTAATTTTGGTGTTTGACACTTGTCACTGTTTTGTTTCAAAAATGTTCTTACTGGTCATTGTCAATAAAATAAGTCTCAATTGCATTAAAAAGTGAGTATGCATACTTTGTGACTTTAAACGTATAGTACAAGTATTTGTACTATATTTGTTCACTACAATTCGAGATTGTAGTGAAGGTCGCAGTATATCCACTTCCAAAAACTCACAGCAGTGATGCTGTCCCCCAGAGTTATGGGTCCAATGTGGTGACCAGCGTGAGAATCAGGATGTGCCTGGTGTTGCTGTTCCATACAGTTCTCCATTGCACTCCTGAGGGCCTAGTTTGTTAAATTAATCAACTGTTTTAAAAAAAATGTCAAATTGTGTATTCAATTGTAATTGCATAGTGTAGACAAGCAGAATAAGCAGTTTGGCATTGGTAAAGAGAACTTGGCAAGCATTTCATGGTTGAAACCTATTTGCTCAGTTGTGCTGTTGCTCAACTCACAAAGCATTTTCCTTAAGATTGAAGCAGTTTTAAGGAACATTGTAAGGTATAAGTTAACTTATATATATTATGCATATTTTATTATAAAATTTTTTTTTTTTTTTTTTTTTTTTACACATTTCTTAAAACTGTCACCATAAGACAGATAATCTATGAAAAAAATGAGCTCCTCTGCCTCCAGCCGGTGCTGTGATTCTACTGCCATCTGCAGAAATACATTGTTCACAGTCAGAAACAACCAATCAGTGCTAATACCTTTCTCCTGAGTCTGATTGGTTGTTTCTGACATGGAGTGGTGTATTTCTGCATTTGGCAGTAGAACCACTGAGAGAAGGCAGAGGAGCTTGATTTTTTTTCCATATCAATTGTCGTATGTCAAGACACAGTGAAAGTTTTAACAGACATGTAAAAACCTGCAGCTTTAATAATGTGGGACCATTAAGAGGAAATAAACCAGCGTTCAAGTGGCATAATGAACGCTGGTTTATTATGCGAGACATTTCCTAGAAGGATTGTTACAACAACAAAAAAAAGGATAACTTTTTCCTGCCAAGCAGAATAAAACATTCTGGAAGCCACTGTGTTTCTGATGCCCTTTTGCCAATTCCTCCAGTTTGTCTTTTAGATTTACTAAATCATGGCATTACTTGCAACACTAATTCCTCTCCTAACCTTTTTACCTCAGGTTTTTTAATCTGCTTCAGCTGCACAAGAGGTTGAAAAGGCTTTTTAAGGCTCCGGGGAGGAGGTGAAAGGGTGAAGAGCGGGGTGGATCTGCGGCACATTGTGGCTGCACATTAATTGAATGGGCTTGGTCTCTGAATCCCTAATTAGGGACAATGGCTGTGACATGGGCAGTGGAGATGCAGAGAGCTCTTCTGGGAGGTAAGTGGGATGTTGAAGGACAGCCACGGGAAAGCACCTCACACTCTTATGCAGCGTCCTCCAAAAGCTGTAAGAGGCTATTGTAAGAGCGCACACACACATATGAATGAAAGAGAGGTGTGCTAGAGTAGGGGCGCAGCGGAGGGGGCTGAAGCAAGATGGAGAATAAGCAGCCCCCTCTTGTGTACTTTTTCTTCCAGCTGATGTCACAGTGAAAAACAGAAGTATGAGGGCCTCAATAACAGAACAATATGAGAGTTCAACATACAACAGCTATGAAAAAAAAAGGAAAATAACCCCTTTCTTATGCATCAGGATGGCTACATGTTAGAGGGACAATCCAGCATGAATTTAGTCAACTCCTTTTTATAAACATCACCTGTAATGACAAATATGTGCTTTTGTGATATAGGACAAAAACTTAAAAAAGTGTTGACTGGAAATAAATGTCTGTCGTTTTATGACATTATTCTAAATTCTAACTCATTCATAAACCACATAGTCTCATAATGTATTATGATTTGAAAAAAAATAAACTCTATGGTCGAATGCTACCATCTCAGCTTAATTTATTTATAATCTGCTCACTAATAACAAAAGAAACACCCAAACAAACATAATGACTAACAATCTGCAAACCGTTACTAAAGCACCATGATGTTAAAAATATCATCTAAACTGTTTAATGTCTAAAATATATAATGAGAGTTAGTCACATTGGTTGTCTGATCATCCAAAAAATCTTAATCTTGAAACAGGCAACCTAAGTAACCACAAACATCTTCTAAATCATGAAGTGACTGCAACAGACCAATTTTTTTTGACATGGTGGAATATTAATTAAGTACATTTTTATTAGCCACTCAAAGGCCTGATTACAGCGAGACATCTCAAGATTATCTTAATAGAACCTATCTGACAACATGAAGTAGGCTAAGCCATCTCCTAAAAGCAACAGAATCTACCAGGACGTGGAGAAATTTAAGAACAGGTGAAATCAAAGTTACTGATATATTGAAAGCCACGTCTAATGCTGTGGGACTCCAACGAACCAGAGCGAGAGCCATTATTCACAAATCGAACAATCATGGAACATAGATAAACCATAACAGGAGTAGCCCTGCTGAAATTACGACATGAACTACTCGCACAGCAATTCACAAAGAAAACCATAAGAACATCTAAGCTCTGACAGCGTCATATATATAAAAAAAGGCTCATTTTTCAAAACTCAACAATGAGAAAGAAACTGGACAAAAATGTTATCCATGAAGGAGTTTCAAGATAAAAACCACTACCAACGGAACACAATGGCTTGGCTCACGCTTCGTAAAATCATCTTGATGATACCATGGATTGATGAAAGAAAAGTAGAACTTTTTTTTAAAGGTGTGCATCACTCATTTAGAAAAAGAACATCTAACAGCAGTCAAACATGTTGATAGTAGTGTGACGATCCAGCAAAGCTTCACTGCACAAGTGATAGACCATCAACTCTGCTCTCTGACAGACAATCCCAAAGGAGAATTATCCATCCATTAGTTTGTGACATAAAGCTCAAGGTAATTTTATTTTCATAGCACATTTTCAGCAACAAGACGATTCAAAGTGCTTCATCAGAGTTAGAGGAAATACAAACAAAATAACAAAAGAAAAACAAAAAGTACTCCACAATTTACATGCTAACAAGAGTTTCTCTGGATAAACTAAGAAAAGAAAAGTTAAAGTATGAAAAGCTTAGTGCTAAATGTTGATCTAAGGTAATGAGTAGTTTCTCTAGATATCTACTGTAAGTTTGTTTTAATTCCAGGACAATAATTTGCTGCACACCAAAGAGTGTACGCCACTCAAAAGGAACAAATTCAAGACTTTAGAGTGGTCTAGTTAAAGTTTGAACTTGTCAGCTTGAGACGATGTGCCATCACCTTAAACTGACTGTTTATGTCTGAAAAACACTCCATTGCAGCTGAATCAAAGCAACTAAAGTTTTGACCAAAGACACAAGTTCTTTGACAACAACACCCACTGTGTGCTGAAATGAACAAACGTGAAACAGCGAAGCACTCCCTTAAACCGATTCATGACTCCCAGCTGCTAGTTAATTTGTGCTTAGCTTGGTTGATCAATACTACCTCCAGTACTGCCTGATGTCCTCCAGGAGTGTTTACCAAAGTTGCGGAACAACAGCTGCAGAGAGGATTTGCGTGTGCTCGAACAAGTTTGTGTCCTACAGTGAGACACAGCTGGATGCTGAAGGCCAGGGGTGTCAGCCAGCCAGCAAACCTTTCCCCGTCGTCCCCCCTTCCCCCTCCCTTCCTCATTATTAACAGGAAAACGCTAACAGATACCCTCTCCCCCCCCTAGCTCACGCCGTGTCACGGCCACAGAGATGGAGAGATGTGAATGTGGATTAGTTTCTATGCCAACAGCGCGAGGACGCAGAAACCCAGTCAGCCAGCTAGTCAGCCAGGGTCCCTGCAAGACACTTGTTTTTGTCCCCCTTGTTTTCCTCTCCTTGTCGGCCCTCCCCTCCCGTTCTGCTCTCTCTATCAGCAGGGGAGATAAGGCTGGGCCCTGGGCTTGGTATTATGCCTTATCTCCCCAGCTGGGGCTAAGGCCTGCTGGATTTGGCGACACAAGTGCAGAGGTTCAACTCAAACAAGCCCAGTTTTAATGGCCACACATTAAATTGTCGTCAATGGCAGGAGACAAAGATATAAATAGAAAATCATTCTCCTCTTGTAGATAATTTCGGTTTGAACTTTGATGGCGCAGAATATCTTAGGTCTGTTTTTTTTTTCTGCTGTGTTCCCATAATCTCTCTCTATTTCTTTGTGTGATATTTCCTCCTGATGCTGCTGCTGTCCTTCTCTCCCTGCCAGGTTTGAGGGTGGGTGGAAGGAGAGAAGGGAATAGAGGAGCGACAGACAAGAACCAAGAGGTAGACAGAGAGAGAGAGACAGAAGCAGAGAGAGATAGAGGAGAAAGGAGGAGAAGGAGACACACTCTGAGGAAGGGAAACAGGCAGGAGCAGGAGAAGGAAGGGGGTGGAGGGGTTAAGGTGAAAACAATAACACGGGAAGCGGGGATCGTGCGTCTGTGTGCGGCTCCCTGGAAGTGTCAGGCGCTCTGTTCATTGACAGTGTCGTGCACCCGCCGCCCCGAGAGCGCCGGCAGCCTCACAAAGACAGACAGCTCGAATTAATCCCACGGGGGGAGTGCGTGACAGTTTGGCAGAGCGGAGAATTGAAAGGGAGGAGGATGCAGAGGATGGGGAAGGCGCGAGCATTTGTCAAATCATAATTAAATGATGAATCACTATTCCGTTATTAAGGATATGCCCACCCAAAACCTCCCTTGTTACGTGGAGAAAAAAAAGGGAAATTGTAGAGAATTGAACCACCAGCAGCACTGTGGCCACTGGAAAATGGAAGGATTTATCCCTGCTTATTTGGCAGTCTTGTGGCACAAGATTGTAGCTGATGGTTGATGGTTTTGAGTGGCAAAAAGTACAAAACAATCATAGTTTTTAAAAAATCTGTTGGAAATGGCTCTACTAGGCACAGTGACCACACTTTCAAATGCCCACAAAGCATGCCGATGTTTTCCTGTTTTGCTTATATTCAACATGTTCACTTTTCTCCCAAACTGTTTGGTCTTTAAACATCTCAATAAACATCTAAAAAGTTTACACACCACTGCTAAAATAGCAACCTATTTCTGAACTTTTTCCACCTTTAAAGATGACCTATGTGCAGTATTTTTCAACTGAAAAACAAAGAATCATTATTGAGTCCATGCATTTGTGTACTTCATGTTGTCCAAAAGTTATGACAGTTTTCTAGAAAAGGGCCCTGGGCTTGGCCCATCTAGGTGCCTAGAAACAAGGAGGATAAATGAGTATGATCCTCCTTGATCCTCCTCAACGAGGATCATACTTCTTTAGAACAAATCTACAAAAAATAAAATTGCATCTTCCTGCCTCTTCCTGGCAGCAGTCAATCACTGCATGTTGGCATTTTGGATCATGTTGCTTGGTTAATTTCTTTACATTTAGTTGACGACCTTCAGTCTCTCCAAATCCAAACAATTGTTTGTTTGTTTTGTTTTTTCCGAAAACTGTACAGAGCAGATTAACAACGACAAATAAATAGAAACATAAACACACCATGCTGTGGTGATGAGCCGTGATGAACCCGAACACAGCCGATGTTTTTCCATTTTGGAGCAGCTTTGGTAGGCTACTGCTCCCCTTGATTTCTTGTTTTGTAGATAATGACTCACCGAATTCCCAAAACCTTAGAAATGGTTTTGTAACCATTTTCAGAAAAATTTCCTTAGATAGGGGCACAATGTGATGTTCTTTTGAGGTCTTTTAACCTAATTCATGTGGTCAGACAGGTGCTGGTTAAGGTATTTCTTGATTCTGCAAATCTGGCAGTAAGCATGTCTGGGACTGGTTGGTAAAATTGAATGTGGTCTTTCAACTAATGTGAGTAACCACAGTTAATCCATAATTTAGCACCGGGGTAGAGTGGTGTCAGCTACTGCTAAAACACAGCTGTTATCCCTGAATAAATGAAATCAGTGTATTTATTCAAAACTGAGATTATATTACTTTACAGTAGTTTACATTTTATTACATTTGTTTGACAAAAAAAGCAAAAGCAGAAATCTGTGAGGAGACATAATTTGCTACAGCACAGAATAATCATACTATTTTTAAAAGCTGTAATTATGATTATTAGTAAAAAAAAGAAAGAAAAAAAAGAAAGAAAAAGAGTAAAAAGTTTAGTTCCAAATCAGTAGTTTTTATTGATTTAAGAAAAAAAAAATGTAACTGGGTAGCTTTATAGCCATATGAACCTTTTCATACTAATACATATGCATAAGTTGATATATACACAGGATGGCATATCATTTTATGTACACATGCATACTCCTGGTTTGTACTGATTTACAACCATGGACGGTTTCATTTTTTAACATAAACATAAAGGCTGAAGGGCAGTGGGTAACATGTGGGATTACCATATCAGAAACAGGGATGTCAAATACTCTGACTCACATCACGACGAATCCTTTGACATGTCTGATCACTCATTGAGCTTGTTTGCAGCAGCAGGCGTAGTCTCCTGATACCAAGCCACCAGAAAATGATTTCCGATACCTCTTTGAGTGGGAGTCGATATGAGAGGGAGAGAATGACTCTCGCATCTAAACTTTCAGGTGAGCAGGTACATTAAAGCTGTCTGACTTTGGTGCCTGCTATTTGTTTCTTAAATTTAAGTCAACAGTTAGCTTTCACAGCTCTCTGGTCTGTGAAAGCTCTGGATGTCCAGATAAACTCGGCAGAGAAAACCATCAAACTACAGGATGTTTGTTCTTTTTTAGATGTAATCCACCTCCTTCTATATAGCCTCCAAATCAAAGGCATCAGGGTGTCATCAGGGCACCCTGAAGACAAATAATAGAGCAGTCCATTTTAAAGAACAGCTGCAGTACCCTGCATCAACCCACTTCACTTGTTACTAATTATCAAACATAAGTATATATTTAGCAAAAAAATACCTGTCTAGAAAAGGTCTTTTTCTTCCTTTGCTGTGTAAATTGTCTATTTGCTGCACATTAGGAGGCAGGAGACAAAATCCTGGAAGCTTGTGAGGGAAGTTGAGCAATTAAAGAACCATTAGCAGCACCTCTCTGCAAAGCCATTAATCAAGAAGCAGCGGTGCAGCTCACAATGGCAAGCACAATGTTCACAAAGGAGAATGAGCGACGGATGATTAAATGAAAGATATCTCTATTTGTAAAGCATCTCTAGGCCAGACACGCGTGCAGGACTGCAAGAACAGGTTTGATTTACAAGAAGAAAGACCTCCCAAGAAAAAAAAACAAAACAGCAGTGCTGCTTCACACTGAGGCAAATTAACTCAAACATCTTTTCTATACGTAAGCAGATTTAAGCATATAAGGTCTACAAAACTGAATAAGATGAGGAGATGAAGACACAGGGTTCTGAAAATTGGAAAATGCTATACTTTTTAAATAATTTATGCTTATGGTAAAACCCTGAACTAATTTATGTTCAAGCTTATGAATATATAATTGTCCTTCAACTTCATTTAAAAAATTAGTGAAATGATAATAATTAAGATTTTTTTTCCTACAGCCCCTTAACCCTCACCCCAGAAAATACAATGGAAAAACGGCACACGGGTGCTCCGCTGCAGGTTAAAGGGATAAACTCTCTGTGGGGCTTTTAGTGTTTAGATTTAAAACAAATCAGCATATTTTCTTAAATTTTTCATGTCAGTGTTTTAAATTCATTCTTTGAAGTCTTAAAATCAATTTTTCAGTCAGTGAATTAAATGAAATACCCTATAAAGTTGGAAACTCTGAGGTCCCTGAGCAGCACTAGAGTTCAGTTCAGGTGTAAAAATATGCTAGAGTTTTTCACCCCTTATGTGTTCAAATCTCTTAATGTCAGTTTTGTACAACTTTTACAACAATTAGCAAATTCCACAGAGTTTCCAAAGAGAACAAGCTAAACTCAAGTGTGAAAGGATTTCCAGATCCAGGTTATAACTTTTGAAGCAAATCCAAATCAGAGGAATGCAGTCTCAATGGTGTGGTAAAATTTCAAAGATACACATAAACTACTTTTACTAACTTGCTGAACTCATTTAAGTATTTTGGAAACATTGTTGTGAATATCTACTTCTGCTCAATTTGCATCAGATGATTACTTTTTCACTTAAATTCCCCAACCTGGAACCCCAAAGGAACTTACCGTACTCATGCAAACATTTGCTGAGAGCGAACTGACTGTGACTTTACAATGAGTAGTTGTAGTGGTGAACTATCAGGTTGAACTAACCACATCATTGCAAAAGATGTCATTGAGTGAAAAAGCAATTGGTTCATTGCAGAGATATTTGAAAAGGTAGACCGAGGAAACTCAGAGATGTAAGAAGCTCTATTTTCTGCCAATGACTGTCAGGAGTTCATTAACAGATAACAAAGTCTTGGTGGGTGCTGATCACTTTGTTGCATCACCATTTCCTATGTCAGCTGTTTTGGTCATACGAGAAAAAAAGAGGATAGTGAAGGGATGTCATTTTGCTCCCACTTTGCAGATTTCGCCAAATGACCCAGATACCCAGATACCAGAAAGATAGAACGTATCAGAGCTGCTCTATTTTACGTGGTTGCTTTGTAGCTTTGAAGGAAATGTTTGGAATGCTACAACAGCTAAAATGATTATGGGAAGATTAATGCATTACAAAAAACAAGTCTCAAGGCTCTCATTGATGCAAATGTTTTATTTTTTTTTTAAAAGATAAATAATGTTTAAACTATATTAATGTGGTAAAAAAAATTGGGTATAGCTTGCTGACAAGCTTCACTGACGAACTCAAGCTGTGTTTTTTGTTTTCACACTGTAAAGAAGATACCTGTGGAACTGATGCACTTGGAAAGAGGGTGAGAGAGATAGAGGAAATCAATAGAAATATTATTGATTGCATAAGTCAGCCATATTGTGCAAATACTGTCAAAAATATGGCAGCTGCTCATTAATTAGAAGCATTGATAAAATGTCAGGGTTTCTGCTGGTTCAGCAGGCTACATGTTATAAAGGAAAGGTTAAGTGCCGTCCGACATTTGATTTCCTTTCTTTGACTCCGTCTCTGTGCTTTTACTCTTTTACGTCTCTGGTGCTCCCTTTCCATGCTCATCCTTTCTAGAAATTACCCGCCCTGTTTCTTTTTAATATAAACATTTATCCATGGTACAAGGTAAGGTAATTTTATTTATATAGCACATATATAACTATGCACATATATAAATTGTTGTTTTGTTGAAAACAACAATTGCCTTGTTTTCAGCAACAAGGCAATTCAAAGTGCTTTACATGAATTAAAAGGAAATACAAACAAAATAACAAACCAAAGGAAAGAGCAAAAGAATCCAAAGTATATAATACTTTGGATTATATACTTGATCCAAAGTATATAAACTAGATACTCCTGTTCAGGCTAGATAAGTCTAAGTAAGTATCTTCTGGTCTAATTCTTTTTCTGGGTTGGAAGAACAGGAGTCTGAAAAGTAGTTGCTAAGGTAGTTTTTTTGGATTCCAAGTTTGTTCTAAAACCTGTTCTGGATTGCTAGATAAGCAGATAAATAAGACAAAATATACCATGTTTCAACTGTACAGTTTAGCATGTAGGGGATAAATATCATCTGGTCTTTACCAGGTCCAAAAATTATTTAAATTTAACAATGACTGTGAAAAACACATGAGTCCACTCTTCACTACTACAAGAAAAACAAAAGCAATATGTTAAAGCTATGTGTTTGGGAAAAATTTAAATATACCCTGTTTGATTTCATAAGATTTGGGACGAAAAAGCAGCATCCAGGTCCAGTATTTCCCATTGACTAATTTTAGGAGCAACACTGCACTGCACAAAAAAAAAAAGTTTCCCATGTTTCCACATAGCCGTCTCATTGAAGTGCTCTCACACACATACACACACACAGCCCTCACTGTCATTTAACAGCATCCTCTTCAGCATCACACTTGCAAGATGGATGTCCTCTCTTGCGCGTTTATCCGCCAGCACTGCGGTGCTTTATTATCTAATTCTGACAGCCTGGTAACACCCATTGTGCTGCTGTATTTCTGCTGATGGTTCCCCCAGAGACAGCTCTGGCAAGGCCTCTGCTGAACCCAATCACAAAGTGCTAAACAAGGTGCACGGCATCGGTGTTAATTTACTGTAACTAACACGCTGAAGGACCTCTTCTAATTGCAGCAGCCGCTTTGGCCCAGCTTGACCATCCACCACTAAAAACAGACCCGCTCTCGCAGAAACTCTGATTCTTTTTTTTCCCCCTCTCTGGTCCATAAAATTCTGCATCTCAGTGCCGCCCAGGGTCCAAGGTTTAGAGGGATGATAAAAATGGAGATTTTGAGGATAGCTTTCCGTGCCCAGGGGAGAGGTGACAAGATTGAAATGTGTATAGAGCTGTCCCAGTCAGCTGTGATGAGGGATGGATGCTCACTCTCGTTGAGGTCTGAGCGGATGAAACATAAAGCCACCTTAGGATTGCTGATGGAGGGCTGATTGATGGTCTAGTTAGCCTCATCGCCATTCATCATGCCAACGGAGAAAAAATGTGATCTATCAAATCCACTGGTTAGTATTCAGATTAACTTATTCTTTATTCTTTTCCCACATAGTCTGATTTGTTAGGTTGTTAAAAAAATGTGCTACCCATATTATGTTTAAAAGAATACATAACTGTAGGATATAGAAAGAGTGGAATGAGATCTACTGTATATTAAAACAATACAGTATTTAGTTTTATGAAATCTGTCATGTGTTGCGGCATCTAGCTGCTGTTTTGTTGCACGTTACTCTAATATAAAATGTCTTGGTTATAAAGGTGAGTGCTTTAAGCTTGACACAACATGTTTGAGACTCTTCTTTCGAAAAAGGACAGGATGCAATTCTTCAGTTCCTTTCAAGTTGTATGAGTCAGCGAATAAAGACTGAACATTTGGTTGCAATGACACAGAAGAATCCTTTGCCTTTTTAAATCATTCATGTAACAACATTTGGAAACTCAGTAGAAAAAAGGAAAGTCTCAGACAAAAAAGTACAATATTAAGCCTCTGAAGACTATTCTCACACATTTGCCTCAAATCACCTCTGAACCACTGTGGTCTATGTATCCCTATAATGGTTGTTGATGCATGTTCTGCACACTCCACTTAGCGGCCATTTGACGCAAGTCATTAGTTTTCCAAAGTCAAATTAAGTCAAAATTTTTGGAGGGGTAAATCCATGTTCATTTCAAGTCTTTCTCAAATTAGAGTCTACTACCAAGTTTATAACATCTGAAATATTTTTTTTATCAAATCCAGATGAGAGGGAACAAACCTGCCCTCTCATCTAGACGTCAATAGCATAAATCCAACTGTTGCTGTTTAACATTCAGAATACAAAACAGTGCAATATTACTGTCATTCCAACAGATAGTGCTTCACAACCAAAGGTTAATGAACGTAACTCAAAGTAATCATCTGCATAAACAAAACCTGCAAGCATTCTATTTGTCAGACAGTCTAACTTAGGAACCTTACACAGCCCCATGCAAAAAACATTGTTTTATAGACAATAATAGAATATTTAAGAAAATAAAAATGCCAACTATTGCATTAAATACTCCAATTCAATGCAACACACTACAACACCACTGTGTGTATAGTAAAAATATGACAAGTACTCAGGTCTGAAAGATGTTATTTCCAAAGGAATCATGAACTGGTGTCCACTTTATGTAACTAAGAGAAATCTAGCCAATACTGATTGATCTTATTCCAAGTTCAATTTCCTTCTGTTTAAGTACAATGATGTAGCTCATCCACCAGGCTGAAAGACTGTGACAAGAAAACTTTGTCTTCTTTTATGCCAAGTCTGTGCCTGCAATATAATGCTAGAAAAAAATTCTAACAAGGTAAACCTGGTCCAGTCAAACAGAAAGATGAATTACACTGTATGAACGATGTATTTATACTGGTATTTCACCAAACTGAAACTTTCCACTACATTTCCACTTCCAATCCAATCCGATTGTTGTGCATAGGTGAAACAAATATTTGGGGATTATCAGAAAGTGTCACTTTGTGGACACACTTTGTACATGGCTTTCTATATTGATGACAGCAAAGCAACTTTTTGACATTTTTATCCATGCCTTTCTCACTTTGTCCTGGTTGCTTCTATTAAACCTTTGAGCAGTGATTGCTAGCTGGGCACCATCATCACTTATATGATTGGCACAAGGAAGCAGAATCCATGATACACTGTATGAAATTCACTTGCTTTTTTTTCAAAATAAAATGTTCAGCTTAGAAATTAATAAACATTTTTATTACGTTCTTTATTTGTAGTTATTGGGACATATTTTAAGGGGTTAAAGACAATAAACATGATGTATGATCGCTGAAAACTATCTGCTGGATTTCCTCTTGAAACGAGAAGAAATGAGAAGATGTCATCACCCAGACATTTTTGGGAGGGTACTCAGTTTTTCCTAATAACTTCACTGCAGTTGTTCGTACTCTGTCATCATCATTTGATGAATTAGAGCATTTGTCCAAGCTCCGTCTTATCAAGACACAGGAATCTACCTCTTCTGTATAAAAGATTGGTTTATCTAAAATAGTATAATTCTCAGTGCACTCCTATGGTTTCATAGCACCGTTCAGTGCTTCAGCCCCTGACTTAAAAATGTTATTCCTGTCCTGTTTCCAAGTCTAACCTTGCAGCTCCAACACCTTCCGTTTCCAATCCCAGCATGCAGGCCGTGCAGTTGGTCAAATTGCCTAAACCCAGAGTGATTGTAATTTCTGAAGAGGTGTCTGAGTGGTGCTCTGAAGGAGAGGGGAGGGGAGAGCGGTAATGGCACTGAGCAATAAGCAAGAGCTGGAAGCTAGAAGGGACGGGCGAGGAGCACGGGTGCAAAGAGGGTTGATGTTAAGTGCTCCTGCAGAGGGGTTGGACTGTCCCTCAGTACTGGTCACAACAGTGCTCGCTCTGGCCTGATCTCATATAAAACAATTACCCTTTCACCTGTACAGGCTCATTGCAACACCACCACCAAACTACCATCATCTCCACTCACAGTCAAAGTTTAAGCAAAAGAGGAAGATGTCAGAAGGAGAGGAAGTGTGGACACAAAAAGCGCTTTAGCACACAAAATCTGGACCTTATATGGTAAATTATCTCTTGACATTGTTGGGAGTTGCCATTTAAAGCTTCAGCCACACCTTACAAGTCAAAAATGGAATAAGACTTGAATACAGTATAGCACACTGTGCAAGCTCACCATAATAAACTCCTGATGATAATCCATGTGTCACACCCAGTGTTGCCACAGTTACTGTGATACGTACTGATTACTTATTCTTCAAAAAAGTAACTTATTTACTTACTACTTGATTCCAAAAGTAACTAAGTTAGATTATAAGTTACTTTATTAGTTACATTAATTAACTGTAGACAACAGCTCCCGCCGCTTCAACATAAAAATGGCAGCCAGGCGGGTCAACCATATTAAAGGGCAGCATTTCCTGTACTACACCATGTCTGGGCAACTAGTACTGCATTACAGTCACGAAAAACATAGCTTAACAAATCCTGGAGGAACTACACGGGCTAGTTTATCTGATTCAAACTACACTGAAGGGAACGTGTTTGTCTGGCATTTCTGTGACGGCTTAAAATTGATTTTACTGGAGAACATTCTCCCCAAACATTACCAACCCAAATAAAAACACTGGTTTTAACCTTTAAATATTCATCTGTGTGCACCTGTGGGAACCTGCTGAGTAGCATATTAGGCATTGTCTTAAGTAATGAGAAAATTGTTGTTTTTTTTTTATTAAGTTTGAACATATTTGTCCCTGAATTAGTTGACTCTACATCAATAATTAAATAAAATGGAAGTGGCTTTGAGCAAACAAATTGTAAAAATTTAGCTTTTCCCAGAATTTAAGGAAGAATTTTCTCCTAGCCTCCTTCCCTTTTTTCTGACAACTTAACTTTTATTCAGACAAGGTTTCTAAAGCAGACAAGAAACTTGACTTGAGTAGGGCAATGTCATTTTGGCAATTGTCTGTGAAAACTAAACTAGCCACAACATTGTATCTACTTTTAGCATTTATACATGTGTACTTTAATAAGTTTGCTCACCAACTGACAGTTCTATGATTCTAGATGTTAGTAATGACAAGTGCTGCAGCTTGCAAAAAGTGAGGATTTTATGTTGTAGACCAAGACAAATAAGTGAGTAATTGAGAAGTGGGAGGAAAATGTTACAAAGTCTCCCATTGTTTGTCTTCTACAGGTACAGGTGGTTTGTGGTGAATAGCAAATGAGACTTCACTTATCTACATATTGCCTAGTTCACGCTGCAAGATTTTAATGACAATTTCTGTCCCAATTGCCCTCTTCCAGCAATCTTATCAGGATGGCTATTAAGATTATCTTAAGAGATATTCATGACGTGTGTGGTGCTAAGAGTGATGTGGCTCTCACTGAAGAACATTGGGACTGCTCCGATCTAAAATTTTTAACATTGGATTGTCTTTTCCCGATGTTGCAGCATGTGGAAAATGCGGCTTGTTGATTGTAGCTAATCCGAAAGCATACATCTGAATGTTGGGAAGTGAAATTGGTTCATGTGTGGTGTGTTGCTCCTGCCATGTGGCTGTACACCACACACCGGACAACCGAACCAGTTATATCTAAAAAAAAAAAAATTATCATGATGTGTGGGGTCTCCTAGGTTTGGAAAATTGGCTGACAATTTTAAAATCTTTTCGTGTGAAACAGGCATAAGACCAGATGTGTGGAAGGAACAAAAAGTACTTCTCTTGTCGACAGATTCCTCACCTGAGCTGTGACTCTCTGAAGCTCCTCCAAAGTTACCATAGCAGCTCTTGGTTGCTTTTCCTGTTAATGCACTCCTTGCAATGCAGTAAGGTAATGTAGAAGCTAAATTTCCTTCTTCTTCACAGGTATGCAGAACTCTATGTTTGTCTATCGCATAAAATACATAGAAAATCCACAGTTTAGCTTTTCTGGAAAGCCAACCAAACTGAACAGAACACAACTGAATTTGGGGTGGATTGGTAATCTGGCAGTATTTCCAAAATAATGCACATTTTTGTTCAAATACTCCCCCCCAAAAACAGGTTTTTGTACACTCGCTTTTCATCCACACCTGCATGATCATTTTAAACGTGGACCATCCTCTTTTTTTCGGTTCCAATGTCATGGAGATGCAGAAAATCCTCCACTAGCATCGCCTGTACAGTGTTCACAGATGCATATATTTGTATGCGGGCGCGTGCATGTCCGGCTGCGTGTGCGCTGGCTCACAATTTGGTGCTCACACATCGTCCTGTCAGGGGGTCTGTGCAGCTAATCTTTATGCACTCTGTGACCTCCTCACTGCAAACCCTGCTAAATATATTATTCCCCTGGGCCTTTCATTGCTGCTTGGTGTCAGAAATCAATATGTATGAGGCGCGTAGATGGGAATTTCTAATAGATCTCTGCGGCCCCGCGCTGCTCTTCAATATCTGCCTTGGACTATTAGTACCGGCTCAGTGGCGGTGAAATAACCGAGATAATCTTTTAAGGTACCTTCCTTAAGGTGGAACCGCAACTGCGGCTTTGCATCTTCCTCCTAAGTGGAGGTGGCTTATTGTTTTTGGCGGCTGCCTGATGAAAATGTCTAAATGAAACTAAACCGTTTGATCTTAAAGAGTTTTAAAACTATTAGTAATTTTTTAAATATTTTTTTTAATTTAAGCATAAAAAATGTATGCCTAAATTTGAAAATATTAAAATAGAGAGAGAGAGAGAGAAAAAAACACGATAGAAATATCCAAAATAAATAAACATTTATGCTTCTTCCATGAAGGATTCTCAGCTGTTTTGCGGGGATGTGTTGCGTGAGGGGGTGTGTGGAACGACGCGCCACGGCGCTAATTGCCCAGATTCTTAATGCGGGGATGATTTGCTGCAGCACTTAACAGCAGCAACCTGACTCCCCCAACCACCACCACCACCTTCACCCTCCCCACCACGCCGAGGAGGAGAAGAGGAGACATCCGGCATCGGCAGGCAGTTAGGAGATTGGTGGGGGAGGTAAAGGTGGGGAGAGGGTGGGGGTTGGCGGTTGGCTCAGACAGCATGTGGTCTCCAGGGAGGGAGAGAGGCTGAAATTATTCTACGGTCACAGCCTGCTCCCCGCTCCACCCCCACGCACCATCATCCACACTCTCCATCTCTCAGCGAGGACCTCGGTGTATAATCCTTAGCACTCGCCTGGCTCGTATATCTCCCGTCCCTGAGACAAAAGGTTATATCTCTTTTCCTGCGGGAGCTTTGACTGGAGACCACATACCGATTATCAGCACATCACCAGCACCTGTAGTGCAGAATTAATTACGGGCAGATTCGTTTGCTCCGTCCAGAAGCGAACTATCAAATTGTTGATAGATCGTAAAAAGACAAGCCTGATTTCAACCCACCACCACCACCACCACCTTCAATGAGATGCATGAAATTCCAGTCATCCACAAATGGCTTTCCTCCCTTCCTCCTTACAGGTGAAGCATTACATGCCCGCCGCTCTGCGCGCTGCCAGAGAACGAGAATAATTATTCCCTCTCTCCCGCTCCGGTCTCTCCTTGGCTCAGTCATTACCTAATCCCCGGTGCAGCCAATTCATTTCAATTGTACGGCTGGAATTATTAAGAGATATTTGGATGTAATGCGGCGCTGCCGCCTGTGTAAGTCAGAGGTTTGTGGAGGCTTGGGTTTCATTAAACTTTGTTGGTGACCCAGTGAGGTGGGTTAAAACGGGAGGATGAATAGAGTACGACGTGAAAAATGGCAAGATGGGAAATAGACAATGAATTGAAGATTGCAGAAAAGATTTTAAATAAAATCTCCTCTTGTTTTTTTTTTTTGTTTTTTTTTCTTTGGTCTCCGATGGACCGTGACTAAGTTTTGCTACGGGTTGGACATGATATGTTGCCTCCAATATGCAGAAACGCTCTGTAACACACAGCCCTTCCTCATGCTGCTCGCCTGGATAATTACATCCCTCAGGTACAGCTACACAGGGACACGCCGCACACGCGCTGCCACCGGGGGCACTGCGCCAGAGAGAGCAGACGGCAGCCATTCAGGGGGCAGGGAGGGAATAAAAGAGACAGAGGAGGTGGAGGAGTGATGTTGATGACGTGAGTGTGCGCGCGCGTGCGTGTGTGTGTGGGCTTGTAAGTGGTGTAGGAAAAATATCAGGAAGGTTGAAGCAGGGGGACGGGAGGCAGGCTTCTAGGAGACAGGCGTCACGGCAGGCTTGCGTTCTAATTACGCAAGGTCTCCCACAGCCATTAGGCGCTGTCGGGAACAAGAAGGGACGCAACCAGCCGATAAAGAACAGGAGTCCACTGCAAGCCACCAAAGACTGAGAGCGAACAAGCTGTGCGAGCCCCCTGCGTGTTGCTTTTAAGCTTTGACTTGTTTGCATGTTTTGGTTCAGCGTTTAGAGAGCTGTCAGAGAGCCTGGACTAACGAGAAAAACTTAATTTTACGTTTAAGAAAATGAGACCTGAAGATTTCAGGGGATAAACTAAGTATTCATTTTTTTCTTTTGTTCTCACAAGTTCTTGATGAATATTATTATCAAATCTTTGGTCTATTAGCAAATGTACAAACAAGTCTGGTTTTGAAGCGTGGTTTTAATAAGGTTTTTTTTTTTTTAAATGCACATAAAAGAAAGAGAAAAAACTGCAACTTCTACCTTGTTTGCATTTTTGTGGATGGCATCGCAGGCGGCTCCGATTGGCTAGTATTGGATAACACAAATGATTTTTGACAAATTTCCACATAGATTCTGGAGCATTAAAGTCCAATTGCAGTCTCAAAACTTTTGCTGTTGTGAGATTTAATATACTGTGTTCTCAAGTTTCCTTAAAAGCAACACTTTGAAGAAGGCATTCATTTAAAAGAGGTAAATAACCAGTAAATGAAAAAAGAAATATATCAAAAGGACGAACCAAATCAATTCTAACTGCCTGCCTTATGCTTCATGTGATGCCACTAGAGTCATTTTCATAAGGAACCTTGTTTTTGGGTGGGTAGATTTTATTTCTTATTTAATAACATTTTATGACACATCAGCAAAGCAAAAACAGAATGGTCACAACAGGTTGTTCTACAACTAGCAAACTAGGTAAGCTGAGCTTGACTGACTTTACGAAAGGTTTGAGAAGTAGCTTAACAGATTTCTCAGAACACAAACTCTAAATCCAAGAATCATTGTTAAAAATGCCAAACCAGGTTTAACTGATCCAATTTTTTTTTTTCTTTATTAGTTCTTACGTACCCTTTATTCCAAATCAGCTTCAACAAAGGAAATATTATAAAACTTATGATCTCTGATACTTTTTTTTTTCCAGCTTTTCCCATTAAACTAGAAGTCCATCTTAAACAAGGTCAGTCTAATGTGGTGCTGAGGTGAGTGTCCATGTCATGTCTGTCTGCGTTTGGTCCCCTTGTCCCAGTATCTGGCAGAACGAGGCCTGTCAGGTTTTTCCTTCCACTGTCAGACCTTGGACGCGGTGACATTCTGAAATGTGGCAACCTGCCAAGTAAAGGTTTCAAGATTTGTTTAACCAATACTGAACTGGACTCCTCCGTCCGTGCAACAATTTTACAAACTCCAGAATAAAGCTGTCTTAAAGGGACCTTCACATTTGATAGTGATTTGCAATCGGGACTGAACTGCATGTAAAAATCAAGAAAACCAGTCTCACCAGTAAAGACATTTAAGGAGTGTGTGCTTGTTGAGTTTTGTCTCTGTGTTGGTGTGATGAATTTGGTTTCAAAAATGATCGTTTTTGGCCTCCCAAAATAGCGGCTCCTTGCCCAGCTTAAATGACAAATACGTTTAATCTTGCCTCTGCGTGGACGCGGTCTGACACCCGAGCTGTGAGTCGAACAGAAACGGCTCTTTGTGAATCTGTGTTGAAGTGGTGCGGGAAGATTTAGACTTACGTCACACCTGCTTGTCTTCCAGCCCATCGAAGCTGCTCTGGCAAAAGCCCACCACATGCACACACTTGCGCACCCGCACACTTCTCTCTCTTTGCCTCTCCCTTGTGCCTTCCCCTTTAAAGAGGCACGCGGCTGACTGCGTTCCACTTGACGTGTGTGCCTGTGGTCTCACCTTAGAGACAGAGGATGGGCACGGTTACAGGCTTTGATGGCTTAATTATTGCTGTGGAAACAGGACTGGTTACAGGGGGAGGCAGAGGGAGCCAGGGTTGTGTGAGAGTGCAAGCAGCTTCGATAAGCTCGTGAGGATTTTCAGTTTGAAGCTGGAATGGCAGTAAGATCACAAAAGGCATCCTAAATCTTTGCTTTTGTGATATGAAATTTAAATACCAATTTTTTTTATCGCAAAAAAGGGGAGATTTATTACATGCTTTATTCCTTCTGTACCAAAAATATCAGAACCTACTGTGTAGCAACAGGTGAAGTTAAAAACAATTACAGATATAACACTTAGTTGCAATATTTATGTACTGCATTGTAACTGATTTTATTTGTTCAGGTTTTTCTTCTTTTAATCACGCACATTGGTCAGTTTAAAAATGAGCAAAAGTCTAATTAAATGAGACATAATGTGAATTAAATTTGGGTTACATTCACAGCACAAAATTAAAATATGGCAAATAAATATATTAAATAAATCAAAGACTGAAATACAAGTACATTCAGTGTGTTTGTGGTCATCAGGTTTTCAAAACGGCAAAGGTGAAGGAAGACCTAAAATAAAGAAATAAGGTTTGAAATTTTACCTTTGGCTCTAAAGCAAATTCTTTCCCATAAGACCTAGAAGCTCTGTAGGGTTTTAAGTTTGAAAACAGTTCTGATAAATAGATAGGACTAAAGCCATTAATCCTGAAAAAAAGAAAAAGAAAGAAAAAGCAAAAGAAACAATAACATGTAGTCTACCAACCATGTCAAACCCCAAAATATTCAGAATAATTTAAATGGCCTGATTTACATATTTTTCAGACACATTTTATAGCACAATCCAGTAACTATGTTACCTTCAACTGTTATAAAAAATGCTATATATATCAGTTAAAAGAAATTAGGCTTTACAATTTAATGCCTTGAAATTGGTGTCTGTCTCTTAAAAAAGCTCCTAATCTTCAGCACGTCGTTACAACAATGTCCGTCCATTAAGCCGTTTACAACCGTTTTCAGGAGCGCTGGACTGAGACATACTTAATAAGATAAACTCAGCAGATTTGTAGTTCCACCAGCTGTTTGCTAATTGCTGCTGTTGCTAGTTTGAAGGAACTGAGTAGAGGGGTTGCAAGGAGGCAGAAGACAGGCTGGAGATTTCAGCTCCAAGGAGGAGCTTTGTAGAAATATGCAGCACGTGTGGCGCTCCTGAATGGCTGTCACAGGAGATTCAAGGATTTATCAAACATTTATGAAAGAATCAAAGCAACACTGCAGGTACGTTTTTGATGGGGGAATAACATTATAACATGATATATGATGAAAGTTTGCGTGTGTGTGTATGTTTTACTTGTCAGGTTATATCTTCTTACACTATGTGCACACTTTACACTCTGTATACACTGATTAACTTTTACTAATCTCAGCATGCCAAATGCTTTAAGTGGCTTCAACAGGAGGGCAGATGTAATAATTTTCTTATTGATTCAGCTAATTATTTATTAGTTGTGGGCATTTATATACTCTGCATTTTAACTCCCTCATCCCAGTAGGCGCATGCTATTAAAAACATAGGTGCAAAACACTTACTTCAAAGTCTTTACAGAACTTGATGTTTCATTAAAGGGGGTTCGTTTCTCAATGTCACATACAAGTAATATGTTTCTCTCAGTGTTGTTTTTTCCTGACTTGTTGAACTGCATTTAGCCATACAAATATAGTATGTTATAGTAGTTCTGCATCATGTACAGGTTGACTATTTTGGATAAATAACTCTAAATCGTAGGTTGTGGTTTTATTTTTATTGATAAGGTGATCTCCATATGAATTCAGTTTTCAGGCAAAATCCACTTTTAAATATCCTGGCAATAAGGCGTGGACCAACACACCTAGAACCGGTTTCTGATATGGTTAATCTCATTTGGGCTTTTAAATCAGTCCTTGCATTTATAATACCTTTATAATTAGAACCACATGGTTTATTTTGAATTAGCGTCAAGCCCCAAGACATCACCTGTGATATGACTTTTGAACGCAGCCACGATTTATTTATTTATTAAAAAGTCTGAAATAGTCAGCGCAGCAAGGATCTTCATTATCCATCATTCGTTTAATATTTATTAACACTTAAATATTTTGTCATTATTTGTGCAACTAACAGACTACACATGCCCACAAAGGGGAATCAAAATGAGTTTTCCAGTATTGAAATGTATATATTTCTAAAAGATGCACTAGTTCATGTTATGAAATTATACTCTGCAGTCTTGAAAAATGTTCATAAGGGTAGGGTTCAATTAAAAATAGAAAATTCACTGTATAACACTAAATATTAGACACAAAAACCTATGCTAAATATCAACACTTGAGTTCAGAGGTGAACGATGACCGCGATGAAAAGAGAAACCTGAAACATGGTAGCCCTCTGGTTGCACTGCAGGGCAACGTAGCATTTATCATGGGAACGAGGAGCCGTGCGCTTCGAGCCCATCTGTCTCGAGTTGGGGGTTGCAGGGTCGAGCTTGGCTTAATTGAAGATTATCTGCTTAATTACTCAAGCACAGCCAGCGTTAAACAGCCGTGGATTAAGGAAACGTCACAGAGGCAGACCTTGGGGTCCAGTGCTGCGTTCAATTAACAGGAGGCCCCAGATATGACTCTCCCCTCCCTTCCCATTACTACATGGGAACTGAGGCTGCATACTAAGAGACGGGCCATGAAGACAATAAACACGCAGCTAAACGACTGCATGAGCACAGAAAGTCAAAGGAGGAATATGACCCCAGCACCACATTGTTCTCTCTTCTGGCGCCCAACCTCCACATTTATGTGTTGATATTGGAACGTTTCCACCCATCATGTTGTTTCTGCTTCCATTCAGCTTTTCAGCAGAAAACGTTACCTACGTATCTTATAGGATATACAGAGCATTTACAAAGGGAATGTGAGTAATCGAGTTCTAGATTTACCTCAAGCCTTGTGTTTGGCCAAAATTTGGTTCTAAAGATTAGTTTTGTTTATCAAGGATTAAAGTTTGAGAATATTAATAGCAACAACAGAGCAAAATTGAAGCTTCATTCACATTGAAATGCATGCTAAATAATTTTCCATTTATCAGAAGCTCTGACATTTGCATAAGGCTGGTCTTATCACACAGGTAACGAAGTAAGCATAGAAGAAACTGATTGCTTTTTTGTTATCCTATCTTTAGATTTGGATCTTCCAGTGAAGAACTTTATTGTTTTGGTGTCACTTTTGCTATGGAAACCATTTACTTTTTCTTTACTAAACATACTTTTGTGTGCTGTTCAATTATGTTTCTTGTAAGGAAAATTTATTAATCAGGGAACAGTAATGTCATTTGTATTTTCTGCAAGGTTTGTTTGAGTATCTTTTATGTGACTTTCTCCTCTCCTCTTGCTCTGTTGTTTTTTTCCACGCCTCCTCCTTTTCATAAAGCTTTAACTTCTGTCAATCCACTCCTGTTTTTCACTTGTGTTTCAGAGACATTTAAGAAACATTCAGACTCCTGAATCAAGACTTTGAGACAACCAATTTAATTAAACTTGCTAAGTAAGTATTAACATGCGTTAATTATGTCGCTAATAACATTCATTAGACATCAGACATACGAATAATAAGCATATAAACAAGTTCATTTCCTGCAGTTTTCATCTGTCCAGACGATGTCCACCATGACTTGCACAAAGCCAGGAATCAAGAAGTGACATTTAGAGGAGAACTATGTGAGTCATCCACTTCAGCTTAATTAACAGCCTCACATGAAGTCTTATTCTCTGATACCTTTAGCAGCACCAAATGTGCTTCTTAACATTTTCCACTACAACTTAAACATCTTTGTCAAGATAACCTATATTTGATCAATACTAAAAGACTTTTCTTCCACATTTGGTTATGACATTTCACTTTTCAACTTTTAATACAGAAACCAATGTTGTGTTTTCTATAGTTACACAGTGAACTTTCCTGAGGGTTGCATATGAACATAAAGGAACTGAGTTAAATGATGAGTACAAAATTTCTAAATATGGTCCTGTAAATTGTGTAAAAAAGTATTATTATTGTGTACATCAGTTGATGACGTTTTCCAGTATATTTTCAGAGAAAATGAAATTAGATGTTTCCAAAAATCTTTCTTCATTTTGCAAATTGTGGTGAAGGGCAGGCAGAGTTAAATCTAAGAGCACCAAATTCATCTTAAACTCTAATTGTTCTGTCCATTCTGTGACTTTGACTTTCAAGATTGCAATCAAATAAAAAAGACACTTTTGTAAATTGTAATAAAAAAAAAAAGCTTTTTGCTTTTGCAATGTAGGCATTGCAACGGATACCAGTCAGTCAGTGCAGAATAGCTAGAGGCGGAAAAACAAAAATAAGCAACAGAAGGTAAAATAAAAAATTCTCAAGAGGATCGGATTTATTAAATCTCACTAAATCCATATTTTTTGCATAAGTAGCAATATGGATGTGACTGTTTAATCTATGCTCTGGGGTGAAGGGCCACTGAATTAAAAGTGTGTGTGTGTAAGAGTTTAATAAATGGACAATGTAGCTATATAAAGCATCATTCATAGTGGTACAATGAAGAATTACCAGAACTGATAATCTTTTAAAAAGCAATCACATGAACAATGTTACAATTTACAGCAAATTCCTTATGATGCATACACTGATGTAGTTTAGGATATAAAGTGAACATTTTTGTGTTTGCAGACACACATTTGAAGTCAGCTGTTAACTTACACTGCAAAAGAGACACAACCTTTTTCACTTCACAAGTTAAATCAGACTAAACTTTTCCTTACAGTGCTATTGTTGTCAGGACACATGAGAGAAAGCAGCAGTGTGTGTCTGAACCAGAGCAACAGGATGATCACCTGCTTGCTGACTAAGCAGAGGGACAGTGCCTAGGCAACCATGATTGGGATCTCTTGGGTGGTTTGAGTAAATATGTGTTTAATTAATTTGTCCATGTTTGTGGGAATTTGTGAAGAAAATAGGAGGTAAATCCTTAAGAAACAGAAATTGCATTTTTATGTTCAAGTCCCGTAATTGTTGATGCAAGTAAAAACACTGTAGCTTTGTCTGTAGCTCAGGGTTACACTGTCATTTTCTTTTTGTCTCTTCACAAGACAGTGTCCTTTTCTATATTAGGAAAAAGTTTTTGTTCTTTACTGTGAAAGCATACAATTTCAAAAATGTACAATATCTATAAGGGGACAGCAATGTTGGCCTGTGCCAAAGTTTTTCTTAAACTTTTAACATCCCGTAAAAGACCACACAAAAGACCTTCATAAAGAATAGAGCTGCGGAAAGATATAATCTGGTCTATTTTAGTTATTGTCTATGTTTTACAATTTGGCTTTACTTTCTTTTTTCATCGTACTATATTATGCGGTGGTCACCCATCTTCAGGTAAGGTAATTTTTAACTTGACAGTGATGAGGCCAACAGTAATGGTGGAATATCTGCATTACTCTGCCTGTGTAAGTTTAGAACAGACTGAATCCTATTCACTAATTTATCTACGTTCTATTTTCTTTCGTGTATGATGTATATTGTAGAGGTTCTAAATTTATTAATACACATATTCGGGCTTCCAGTACAGGACTGGGGATTATTCTGTTATTCGTGTATACTACAGGGAGACTATGAGCAGATAGGCAAACAAACAGAGTGGAAGGAAAGGTTGTTTGGTGGTGGAAGTGGAGTGTGAGGAAAACGGGTGAAGATCTGGTTCAGGCTGAGTGCTTCACTCCTGCAGAGGAAACGCTGAGGAGGTCAATCACCAGCCGCACCACCTCCCCCCTCCAATCTCCACTCCCTCCATCTACTCCTGTCATTCAAGCTACTTCTCCTTTTTATCCCTTCTTTTTTTTCTCCTCGGCTCTTATCTGTTCCAGTATTTCCTTTCCTCTCCAGCCATGTGCCGGTTTGACAAACAGATTTATTGGTTACGTCATATTTCTTCCCCGTTTTAATCAAACGCCGTGGCGGCGGGGCTGACTTTTGCTCAGATTAATATCGCCATTGATCAGATTGGATGGAGGTGTCCTCGCTGCATGCGCCACACACCCCCCTCACTATTCCACTGCTGGGAAAAGGGCTTTGCCTTACAGAATTACAGTAATGTGCTTCACCAATGTGTAGCTAGGATTTGCCTCTCACACACACGACTCACATTATGTTTGTGTGTTTTTATAGAGTATTTTTTATGTACGGTTTTAAGCTGGATTGATACTGGGGCACCTACATATAGTAGAGTATCAGTTCATTTATTTCAGTAATTCAGTTTAAAAAGTAAAAATTATATGTCATGGATTTATTATAATATATATATATAAGAAGCTGGGTGTTCAGAGTGCTGTATTCAAGCATACAAATCAAAAATTGATTTGTATGCTCAAAAATGTGGTGGAAGAAAGTGGACAAGCAAAAGGGATAACCACGACCTGGAAAGGATTGTGAAGCAAAAGCTTATTCTGAAGTTTGGTGGATTTTCTCAAGGTGTGGACTGCCGTCGAAATTAGTGCTGCAAGAGACACACAGACATATGTGTCAACATACATGGGCTTCAAATGTTGCATTTCTTGTGTTCAAAGAGACAGTATTTTGTGTTTTCTAGGCACACAGTGCAATTTTATAGCACAGTCAAGTATCTATGTTACCTTTAAATAACAACGTTTTAACTATATTTTTACCAGCTTTTCACTGAGAAGTAGCCCATTTAATGAGCTCAATAGATGCACAGTTTGACCAGGTCTTTGCTAATTGCTGCTGGCTAGTTTGAAGGAGCTAAGTGGAGGAGTCAAGGGGAAGGACTGCTCTCTTATATTGAAACTTGAAAGCTTGGAAACTGCAGCTCAAAGGAGGAGACACTGAAGGTGGCACTCTGCACACCCAGGTGTTTTGCTGAATGACTGCAACCGGAGATTAAAGAATTTCTCAAAGCTGCATGAAAGAATCAAAGCAACACTCCAGATATGTTTTGATGAGGGAATACCATTATAACATGATGAAAAAGTTGATTTTATGTAATACTGTCCCTTTAAGCAACTTCTAAACAAAGACAGACTGGAACTCTGTGGTCCAAAGTAGGGGTGCTCCAATAAATCAGCCAGCTGATAAATTGATTTCCTTAAGTGTGGAAGATTATGATCGGCAGACACTTACATGCTTGCATCGTGAAGTTGATTTTATCCACCGATCTTGGCACAGGTTGTTGGCTGAACAAAAGGTTTCCTCTTGCTCTGCCCTGAGAGGTTTGACTGACAGACCACCAGGACAGGTCTACACATTTGTAGTTAATACCCCATGGCTGCCAACTTTCTTGCTAGATTTAGCAACATTTCAGACAGTAAAATCCGTTTTGGCCAAAATCGGAATCGGCAGGTCAAGCATTTTAAAGATCAGTAATTGGCGATTGGACACAAATCTGCAATCATAGCACCCCTAGTCCAAAGTCTATTTTTCAGACGAAAGCAAAATTTAATGATTCATTAGCCTGAAAACTCACCTGATCTGAACCTCAAGGACAAGCCTTGGGATATTTTCAAGAATATGAGTGAAAAAACATCTATCAATGCAAATGACCTGATCAGTTGCACCAAATGGTCACTCGTACTGATTCAGGATTCAAGAATCTTCCAGGGAAAATGCTATCATTCTCTTAATTTTTTCTGCACCAGCCAAATGTTTTTCTCCTGGCATCCACCAAAACTTGACTTGGCCGTTGGATTTCCAGGCAGAGAGGCATGATTTGTGACGCTTATCAATGATATCTTCACTGCTCTGGAAACTCGGCATAAGACTGAGTAATGTAAGGTTTGGACGAAGGTGCTTGGGAATGGAAACCCAATCCTAGCTTCCTTTTCACTGTTCTTAAACTAATCTAAATGCCCCATTAAGTTTAGAGGTCTGTAGCTATTGACTCTGCAGAAACATGGTGGCCTCTGTGCACCATACACTTCACTATCTGCTGACTCTACTCTGTGATTCTATCATACCTTTATTATATAGTACTGATAAATGTAGATTGGTTAATAATAGTAAAGAAATTTCATGACTGACCTTGTGTAAAGGTGGCATCCGTTCTCAGTGCCACACTGACACTTATTGTACTCCTATGCGTGATCCATTCTTTCACTAATGTTTCTAGAAGGATTCTGCTTCAGGTACTTGCTTTTGCATGGCTCTGGCCATGGAAATGTTTGGAACACCTAAGTTCAATAATTTGGATTGGTTGGCAATATAGTATGTCTCCGGATATGAATCAGACCTACTTATCTTGTAAAGTCCCTTGAGGTCGTACTTGTGATTTGGTGCTATAAAGATAATATGAGCAAGCAGAGTTATAAGCAATTCTGTAAAACAAACAAACAAAATGCCAAAAACCTGAGATAATGGAGTCTAGAATTTTGAAACAGAAATGTGTAGGAGCCTTGTATTTGAAAAGGCTGTATTTTATGATGACTTTAAGTGCATCTTAATTAAATGCAGCGCAAAAAAAACTCATTTAAGCCTGCTGCTGTGGAGGCGTCTCAACTTGGCAAATTTACTGTCATTTGTGAAGTAGGGCACTGTGATGTTTGTGGCGGAGACGCACGTGGGTAGGAGGGAGAACGGGAGCAGGTGCAGCACCAAGGCAGTGACAATGCTCCATGAGGAAGTCATTTTAACAAACACACCGTGGCGGCCAGGGCCACTGGCAGCCATCAGCTCTGCTCCTTCTCTTAGTGCTCACATGCACACACACACACACAACACACACCATCACATCACCTCCAATGCCTTCAATCGTCCTACCCCCCCTCTATCCCACCGCAGTTATCTCCCGGCCTGCCAGTCACGCAGCTGTAGCGCCGATCATGCGTGACATGGAGGTCAGTAGCAAGCAGTGGCGAGGCAAAGAGCCTCGGTGGACTCCTCCCTCCATCGCCCCCTGGGGTGTGACTGGCCAGCAGTCTGCCGCACGCGGTGGGAAATTACCACCCATCTTTTGTTGCTAAGTGTACGGGTGAGTGATGAACAGAGGAGGCCTTTGGCAGATGCTAACGGCAGGGTTGTTGGAGGAGGTGTGGAGGTGTGGGGTGAAGGGGTTGGAAGGAAAAATGTAAAGGGAGAAAAATAGAGAGTGTTGTGAGGAAAGTGGTGGCTGGTGGTGGAAGGATAGAAGCGTGTGGGGGGGTGTGGGAGGTGGGTAGGCAGTGAAGCACTGGGAGCCGCAGCCTTCTGATTAAGGGCGAAATACTGTCGGCTGAGGTGATGGGGGCGGAGGAGCAGGAGAGGGAGGAGGAGGGATGTAGAGAACAGAGTGAGGAAGCAAGAGAAAGACGGGGAGAGGAGATAGAGGAAAAGAGAGAAAGGAGCCCGAGAGGTGGGGGAGGGGCAAGAGGGACAATTTAACGAAGCTCAAAGGCGCTGGCGTCTCTGAAAAGCAAGAAAGGAAGCAGACATGGAGGAGACCGGGACGAGCTCAGGCTGGTGTTAACAGCTTGTTAGTTCTGCCCTTGCTTTTCTCCCTCTCCGTCTTTGTTTAGGATTTGGTGTTTAAAAAAATGTGAGCTGGGATTAGGCCAGGTTTTTGAAAAGAACTTTGAAAACCACTGCTCTGTTCCTCGCAAAGGAGCACGGCTTGTGGATTATAAACTTATTTTCTCCCACCCAATGTAGCCTAAATATCTTGTTAATTTTTCCTCAATTTAGTGCCAAAAGTCTTAGTTTAATCAAATTAAGAGTGCTAATGCGTTCATTTCTGTCCTTCAGTTTAACCCATTTTTTATATTTCTAATAATAGCCTAAGAATAATAATAAAATATTCATCAGGATTGTTTCTTTTTTTCCCCCCACATTTGTTGAATTGTGGGAAAAGTCTCAAATCAGTCAGGATGGCTTGAGTATTCTATCCCATCCACCCCCCATTTTTTTGCAGATTAACTTAGAACAAGAGCCATTTAACGTTATTAGGGACTGGATGCTAAACCCGCAAACACTGGATGAGAGAGAGAGACAGAGAGGAAGAGCACCTGTGTCATTGTTATTCCTGTTGCCTGGTTACGACATTCTTCACGGTGGCAAACGGCAAAAAAAAAAAAAAATAAATAAATACATGCATGAAGAAAGCCTTCTTCTTTGAGAAAAAGAACTGAGTAAAGAAAGATTTTCGTATTTCATGGAGGTTTTTGTAGGTGGCATTTTTTGTTTATTGCCTCTGTGTGGATTTCAGCACAAACAGGTGTTGACAATGACATTAACTTAGCGTTAGCCACAAAGCGTGCATCCTGGCCAACATATCTCAGTGTGCAGAGGCATTTCAAAGGACTGTTTTCACCTGTTTGTGACCACACAGGCTTAAAACACTTTTTTTTTTTTTTTACAAAATAAATCTACCAATGTTGACAGTGTAAACTCATGTGGAAAAATAGCCAAACCTCAAAAAAATGTTTTTTTTTTATTGTCTTTTTTTTTTTTAGTAAAATGAATTTGAACTCTTCTCTTATTCTTTGCCCAATCTGCTATGGTGCCCATGTTTTTGGTTTATGTATTGCTGAAATTTATATTAGGTTTTTGACACGATGGATGTTCTGGTCTTTCTGCCCATTTCACCATTTCGTAGCTGCTGTTTCGTACCCGCGTTGATAGCCAACAATTTAAACTTATTTTCTGTATTCTACTGTTAGTCATACGGAAGAGTTCCTATTTTGTGTTTCATTAAAGGTATGTTATATCCACAATTTGGAACAAAAACAAATTGGAATAGTTACACAAAGTCTTCAGAAAGTAATACACAACTGGATTAAATTATATTTTAGATTTAAAGGGGCGACATTAAGTCAAATCACCATTTCAGAGCTATACGTTATGTTATTCCTTCATCAAAAACATACTTGGAGTGTTGCTTTGATTCTTTCATGTAAGTTTGAGTGGCAGCCATTCGGGGGTCTACTTGACTATTTTCACAAAGCTCCTCCTTGGAGCTGCAGTCTCCAGCCGAACTTCCACCTCACACAGCACCCCGCGCTTTCCTCGCTCATTTCCACCAGACTAGCGGCAGCAGCAATTAGCAAACACATGGTGGAAATGCGAGTCTACAGAGTTTGTCAAATGAACTACTTTCCAGTTCAACGTTCCTAAGAGCGGTTCGAAATGGCTTAATCAATAAACATTGTGATGATGTGCTAAAGGCAGTGTGGGAAAGAGCAGGAGCCTCTTAAAGAAGGTCAAATTGCGAAGTGAAATGTCTTATAATTTATGTTTGATATATACATCATTTTGATAACAACTGAAGGTAATATAATTGTTAAATGTGCTATAAAATGGCATTATGTGCCTGGAAATTACATAATACTCCCCCTTTGACCATTTAAGTAATCAACTACAGCAAAAACTAATCTGACTTGCCAGGGTGTAAGTACATAGGTACAAGATGGGTTTTGGGAAGAGATGAAATGGCATAAGTATAAAATGAATTCAGCCCACGCTGATGAGATCTCTTGATAATAAAAAAGCACTGATAAATATATCAATGTTTGTTTTGTAAAATACTATCCAGCTACTTTAAGTTTATCACTAGGCCTGGTAAAATGAATGGTAAGGCCAATGCACAACAGCAGATGTTTTCACACTCTTCCAAAAATATTGCCCTATTGTTTTATATATTTTATATACTTTGCAGTGTCTTGTAGACGTCCGTCCTTCCAAGGTGCAGTGGCCAGTCATTCTGTTTGAACCTGCTCTACGCAAAGCGCTGTCACTTCTGATAAAACGATCTATAGCTGGAATCCAGGAGCATGTTCCATCTCGGCACACTTCAGCACAATGTATCTCATCTTAGTCGAAGAGACCACAAGAGCCAGTTGTTGCGAGATATTTTTATTACTGTATTTTATAATTTGCGATTTGCTTGCTGTTTATTTGGGAAACAGTTTTTTCAATTCCTTAAATAACCGACAACTTTGGTTGCAACATAATATTTTGACTTGATAAACAGGAACTACTGAAAAAGCAGCTATTTACTCGAATGTAGGTCATATAAAAATAATTTTCAGCGCTATGAGCTAATTTGAAAAAGACGTGGCATTGAGAGGTAAAGCTTTCAGTGACAAGTGTCTCCATAATATTGTCTGATCTGTGAGATGATGACTCAGATCAGACAATGTTTTAATGTTTTTTAAAACATTTTTGTTTTACAAATTGCAAACTATGTTCAAAAATAATCTTTAATCAATGTTGAATTATTTAATTTTAAGTAAAGTATTTTTGATGATTGTTTCAATCTAAGATGATCCTAATCCCAAGCAAGCTTTGAAAATGCTGTTTATGCGTCTACAAATGTATTGAAGGTTAGGTGAATTTCAGGCCTTCATTACTGAATAGTATAGAGATGGCAACATTTAGATCCCAAGAGCCATTTTTGCCTTTGGTGCTGCAAAACAAAACCTGTTTAGGGATACAAAAGTGACATGAGGCTTTGAAATAAAATAGCATGTTTTTCTGGGACTTATTGGAATTTTTTTCTTTAGACTTTTTACAATTTAATTTTTGCTTTTCTGATTTCAATGGGACATTCTTTTTTTTATATATTGAAAGTGACATCAAAGAAGAATGTCTTGTTGTTGTGTTGGTTTAGACAGAAACCAAAAGAAAAAATTCAGCTAGGATCTTGAGAAGATCATAGTGCATTATATTTAATAAAATAATAACTTACAGGTCAGAAACAGACAGATCATGTCATGGAAGGAGCCAGAAAAGACCAGACAAACATACACTGAGGAAGGAGTAGTGAGTGACATTGATTCAGGTGAGGAAGTCAGGTGACTAGGAGAAAATGAACCAACATTTTCTCCTGAGGGAAGGAGAATGATAATCACAGACACTAAACTAGGGCTCAAAGAGGTAACAGATCAATGAGAAAAGAATAACACAAAATAAAAGAACAAAATCTAAAAGCATGAAAAAATAAAACAAGAATAAATTAACTAAATGCAAAGGCATGAACATATACAAACATATCATTAAAGCAATACTAATGACTTAAATATGTTGAGCAAAAATAAAGGAACACAAACATAATTGAAACCCAAATCTCAAACACCTGAAGACCATACGGTTTTCAATCTACTGAGTAGTAAGTTACTAAAAAAAAAAAATATATATATATATATATATATATATATATATATACATGTATTCCTCCTACACTACAAGTATGTTTCTTTGTAGAAATATTATGACAATAGGTGTATTTCATAAAAATACCTACAAAAGACTCCTAAAGCTAGCCGTTTTAAAATTACCTTGACATTTTAAGATATTGCTCAGTTCATTTGAATTTTTGTTAAGACATTATTAAGTATTAAGCGCTACAAAAAGCCACATGCTGCTCTGCAGCCGCAGGTTGCAGACTGCTGCTTTAGAACAGAGGTCCGCAAACCGAGGCATTCATTCCCATTGTCCTGCAACTTTTACGTGTCCCTGGTTCAATACACCTCAATAAAATGGCAGAATTACCTCTGCAGTAAAGTTTTCTAGAGACCTGGTAATAACCTGATTATTTCACTCAGGTGTGTCGAAGCAGGGACACATCTACAACCAGCAGGATGCTGGCCCTTAAGCCTGGATTTGAGACTCCCTGGTCTGGAGCAGTAGTCTCAAACTCCAATCCTCCAACTTCTAGATTTCTCTCAGCTTCGGCACATCTTAGTCAAGTCATCAGATCATTAGTAGAGCGTTGACTGGATGCTAGTGAGGCAGCTTTGCCTCCGATTCAAGAGTTTAGGACAAAGAACACATCTGAAAGTTGCAAGACTCTGACTCTCGATGACTGCAGTTTGAGGCCACTGGTCTAGAACAATCATGTTCAGATTTCACCAGTCTTGGTATTTTAGATTTTTTAGAAAACATATATTTAAAAAAAAAAATCCCATAGATTTAACAATGGATAAGAAGTTAAAACTAAGATAACATCATTACCTTCAGCTATCTGAGGAGTGAGCCATATTTTCTTACAGAAATTACACTGTGTCCAACACCAATTGAGCATAAGCAAGTAAAAAAAAAATCAGGACCAGAAGTTTATTTAGAGCTAGTTCTGAACACCAAGAAGACGCTGCCCCAAGTGTTGAGCCATAAGCATATTAAAAGCAGCCACTATGTGTAAACACTTTTAAACTAGTGTAATCTTTAAGCATGTAGCAAAAGGTTGTTTCTGACTCCGCACCAGCAAACACATCTTGATATCTTGAAGTCATATTTAGCTCCAATACATTTCATTTTAGTAAGTCGCCCTCTAATTTAACCAAGTAAGTGAGTTTTTCCTCTGTTGTCAGCACATCTTCAATGTTTAAATAAACATGCCCTCTCAGAGTCAGCTGGCCTAATTGGTCTAATATATATCCACAACATCTCTGTGTCGGCTGCTGACTGTGTGTTAAAGCACACAGATAGCTCTTGCTTTTTTACGAGCCAAAGGAGGAATGATTGTGCAGGTGATTCATGCAAACAGCTATTCCATGATGCAACAGTTGAGCACTTGAGGTCATGTGCATCTGATGAAACCTGGGCTTTTTCAGAGAGGAAATGTTATTTTAAAATTAGAATATACACTTTGAATTTCAGAGCAGGATTTCTTATCTTAAGTTTGCTTGCCCTCAAAACTCTGCTCTCAAGCTGAAATAATTCCTATTAGCTTACAAATAAGTCGTCTTTCCCTCAAACTACGTTCTGCTCTTCTTGCACAAATTTTCTTTCTTATTTGCATCCCTATTTTTGCGCTCAAGTTGCAGGTCTGTAATGTGTTTACTTCTAAATTTCCAGTTTCCAATATCCACATGCAAACCTAAAAAAGGAGAATTCGCAAATTTTCACTTCGGTCGGAGTTTTTATTATCAATTGGTTTTAATACTATTAAACGAGCAGATGGAAGGCCACATAGCATAAAAATCTATTTGGTTTATCAGATAGCCGGCTACATGTGATCAAAGCCTTATTTATAAACTAGACATTGCTGCAATATATGCAGTAGTCTCGTCAGTGCCTGCAATGTAGGGTGCCTTTCACCCCTAATAAATTCATCTTTCATTTTAGTAACAGACAATCTTACAAAAGCCTTATCTTTAATCGTCAACGATGCCACACTTGTTGCCACTTCCAGCAGAATCCTTAAAATGAATACAACCGATGTCTTCAAATTTCTAATTTTGTTTGATCACCATGTCCAGGAGCTTTTATTTGGTAAGCAAAGTCTTCCCATTTCTAGTTTATAAATGTAAGAGGCTCAAGAACTCTTCAAAATTAGAAAGACAAGAGAACATGCAAGACAATAAGACAGCTGGGCATGAATTGTTAGGACCTGGACATGATTGCAATAAAATAGCTACTTGTCTAAACTTGCTCATGTCTACAGTCAGCCGAACAATATTTAAAACCTTTAAAAAATGTTGAGCTGTTGAACAAAGAGAAGGATCCAAGTTTATTTTTGTCACCACACTAGACTTTATACCACCAGCACAATTTAGATTATGTTTTTGTCGCAGAAAATCCCCTTGTGACTTGAAACCTTTAAGAACCACGTTGGGTATTGTTCACCAAATTAAAACGGTGTTCCTAAGCAGAAAATTGCTCGTTCAGAAAACTTTATCAGAGAATGTGCTGCAAGGCAATTTTTATAGGCGGTGACAGAAAGCTGAAATAACGCCGGCTTTTTCTCTTACACTCCTCCTGGTGAAAGACATAAAACACTACGAAGAGGGGCTGGTGGGCGACACACACAGCCCTCAGGGTGAGAGTGCTGTCTGTTTCAGGCTTCGTTTTACCTCGACTGGGGTCAGATTTCAGGTGCGCTTCACCAGCTGCTTGACGCTTCGCTGCAGCTTAGCCGTCTAATGGTGCATGCTGAGACAAAGCCACATGTGACTTGTGGAAGGAAATCTAACCTGATGAACACGTTTTTGATTGACCGGCCCTTCAGAGTGAATTATATGGCAGAAATAGGCTATAACGTCATCTAAGGATACATTCATTAGTATTCTGCCCCGACGTCTTTGGTGGTCTGATAGAAGTTCAGTTAGATGCTTCAGATTGCTGGTAAATGGTGACTTAATAAAGCAATAACGGTTGAAATAAAATGATTTTCAACTAATCTTGCGGCCAATGATGAGCAAAGGTAACGGCTTGGAGGCTGGCAAATGAGCCACTGCCTTGAAAGCTTACAGGCTAATGATGTGATTATTTGCTCATCAGGGTGATGTGAATGTGGGACTTACATACATGTGTGGATGTGTACCGCATCTGTAAATGTCTATGATCTTTGCTGCTGATGGCAGTGGCGGGTGGCGCTGGTCGCATCTAAGGACGATAATAAAAGCCCGAGCTGTTGTCACAAAACTCAGCCCCCGTGCTCGGCTTTTAAGTGCGATGTCTACTCGCAGAGAGCTGCAGACACATTACAGAGCAGGAGGAGGGAGAAGAAGGAAGCGGGGAAAAAAAAAAAAAAAGCCAGAAGGAAAGAGAGCTGGGGAGAGAAGCAAGGGGAGCTTGGAGGCCTGTGGCTGAAGGATTGATTTTAAATGTTCTGCAAAGGCAGTGTTTACTATCCTCTCTGGCTAGCCCCCTGACAGCACCAGTATCAAAACAAGAATTATATCCCCTTCCCCCCACACTGCAGAAAGAGGATCAGGAAATGCAATGGTTGTTTAAAACAAGGAGCTGTTTCCCTGGTCAATCGCTTGGGTTTGCTAAAAAAATAAAAAAAATAAGCATGATGGCATCCTCCATTGTACTGGAAAAGCTCACTCTCACTGATATAACTAGAAGACAGGCTGAAAAGGTTAAGTAGATCTGGAGGCCCTTTGGTGGACTTTTCTACACTATGGTATTGTAATATGTGGTTTTTGATTATGCTTAATTGGTTAATTTCTATTGTGTGCTTTTATTAATGTATCATGTAGTTTTTTAACTTGAAAAACAAACAAAAATGGAATAAAAATATTTTGTTCCATTTCTTATTCCACGTCCAGTTAAGCACAGAATAATTTATACCTCTGAAAGATTTAGTTTTAATAGTTTTATTCAACCAAAAGGTTTGTTTTTGATAGGTTTTGAGATGTAAATCTCACAAAATATACTAAAACAATACGTATAGGAAAGGTGTTCTTCCAACAATGTATATTTTGGATATGATTGTGTATTTTTGGCAAATAGTTGAGGTAAAACATTTTTTTTTAAAACTCACAAAAACTCAGAAAATATATTGAGCACTGTAAATTGTTTATTTTGCCGTAGGATGTTTATGTCTTATTCAAAATGCCTACAGGTAAGAAGCTGAATTTACAGAAACAATCATGTCTAAAATTTCCCATTTAAAGATATCTTAAAATTACTTACCATCACTTGTTACACTGAATCTTGTTATCCCGGGACTAAAACCAAGCAAAAAATCGTCTATGGATCTGAAGTAGAAAATTCCCTTTCATGACACGTGGCCACACTCATAATTATCTGATTGTTTCAGACCATTAGGAACGTGATTTATTGTTCTTTGGCAGCCAGGGAAGAGGTTTCTCACCACCGCCTGGAACGTGTGTGAAATACACAAGTCTGGCAGGCAAGAGGAGAAGATGGGGAAGCAGGAGCCATATGTCTGCACTGTCAGAAAGCCACTTGTTAGAGGAAGTTTAGCCTCTCTGTGCCTCCAGCCACAGCCTTAATTATTAACAACATGTCTCCCCTCTGAAGAACTGTGTGAAGGTGGCACAGAGAAAAAGGTTTTTTAGAGTGCAGACGGGTAGCTGCGTTTCATCTGACATATTCACAGTATTAGTCTGTTTCAGGGCAAGCGGTTAGCAACAGTTTCATATCCGTTTCACTTCATGTCGAGATGTTTAATTGAAGATTGCTCATTGTTTACAGGTTCATCAGTAGCAGAATGCTACAACTTGCTGAGAACAGTCAGAGTAAACAGCAAGGAGAGGAATATTTTATTTCTATGTATTTATTATTATTTTTACACACCAAAAAATCTATGTAGGGCTCAGTTATATATCTTTGCAATATACCATGTGTAAATGAAGATTGCTATTACTGATACACTGATACTTTATCAGAGATGTCACCCCCCCAAAAAAATCATCTGGTCACTATAATTGTATGATTTTCAGCTTTATCAACCCTGACATATAACTGGCTAAAATATCCTTACTTTTTCTAATCAGTGATTAAATTCTAACAGGTTGTGTCATATAAACATTCTTCAATGTGGAAAATATTTCTAAGGGAGAAAGAGTTAACTTATTTTCCGGATCAGTTAGATGTCAAAACATTAAGTCAGTCAGAGAAAGGTTAGATTTATTATTAAAAGAAACTGAACATGTTGAGACATGTTTATGTCTCATATAAATTGCTACAGAGTGTTAGATTTTCAGCAGATAACAGGAAGACTGAAAAAGGGTACAGCAAAGTTACTGTGTTTTATCTTTAAGAGTTTTTAACGTCTTCCTAACATGGAACATACCAGACTTTCAAATATCAGGGTTAAAATAATAATCTACATTCTCAATTGAATATATTTCGCTGCCATCTTAACAATGCTTGATGTGCTCACCACGGTAATATAAGGTGATAAAGCAGTTTACATGATCAATTCCTTTGGCCATTGTCACTAGACACTCAACCTCCCCTGTCCTGCATGTTTTTGGTGTCTCCTTCTTGCCACATACCTGGCTGAAGAACAGGCTTCAGCAATACTAAATGTCAGGCAGAGGAGGTCATACAATCATTCGAATCAGGTCTGCTGGAACAGACACATCTAAACATGTAGGACAGGATTGGAAACCACTTCTGTAAACAACATGTAACCATGAATCCATCCTGCTTTGAATCAACTCAACAGTTCAAGCTGGTATAAATGCTCCAGATACAGTAGTTTATGTTAAAGCGATGCTTCTTTTTTCATACACAAGCTTTGTTGGTTTAATATTATTTTCTGTCTGCCAATATTACAGCCTGCTACACTGTGATATTGAACTAATAGAGTTGTTGGTGAAACTTCAAGCCCTGAAACAGCAAACCAAAACATTGTTCATATATAAACTATTCATAAACTGTTCTAGTGTTTATTGTGAGCAGAGCTACATCAAAAATATGCTCATGCTCACCACACAAGCGAGTCAATTGTAGTCAAACTGTTAAAAAAAACTTATAGATCTATTATGCAAAATTCACATTGTTATGCTTTCGTTTGGGTTCAACTGCTTTTAAAAACAGCACCTAAAAACTCCCCAGCTACGTTTTTGGCAGTAAGTCAATGTTTTTTGATCTCTGGAAAATGAGTCATTGCAAAAACCTCCTGAATAGTAAGTTACATTTGAGGAGCACTGCACCGTTACCTAGCAACCCTAGCTAAATCCAGCCAGTCACCTAGCAACCCAAGCAGAGCTCCAGTATGTTTGGTTAGCTGGTTTTACTACATTATACTACTGGAAAAGACAAGTGTTTTGATGTTAACTTACCATTCAGAACCCACTTGCAGCATTCTTGTTAGTTGTGCAGAAGGGTCTAAATCTGCTTTCCAAAGATGGAAGGTTGTGGACTGTAAATGTTGAGTTGGAGGGGCATGGCCAACAGCAACTTATTTAGACATAAAGTGACAAGAGGCCCTAAAGAGGCTCATTCTGAAAGGAGTTCTGGCCAGACTGAAATCTCATTATCTAAGAATAGTTTAGTGCAGCCAGTGTGGTGCAACTTTGTGACACTATTATGTCACCAAAATCTCCGAGGGATGTTTCCAGCATCCTGCTAAATCTTAACTTGAAGAATTATGGCAGTTCTGAAGAAAAATAGCAATCCAACCCAGCTCTAGAGACATGTACCCAATAAAGTGGCTGGTGAGTATTTATACATATATAAATAACCACAACTTGTTTTTTTTTTCAGTCCTCACTTTGCTCCCCAGTCCTTCTGCAGACCCCTGCTGCATGTCCCCTGATTGCCTGGCTGAGTTCACCTGTGTCTGATTACACACACACACCTGTCCCTGATTATTTCTGCTCAGCATATAGCCTCCTCACTACGGCTCCTCACCCAGGGCTGGTTTGTCACAGTTGTGCTTGTATTTACTACTTTATTTATTTATTTATTTACCATAAATCAATGGTTTTGTTGAGGTACTTAACAATCTATGGGTTTAAATTGTTCATTGTTTGGCTTAAGCAGATGTTCTACAAGGAAGTGTGAATTTTTATTGTGAAACTTTACAGACAGGATTACGTTGAAGAAAGAGAAGCGACTGTTGTCTTGATTTCAGTGATCTTTCACACATGGATTTTGCTCGGCCCCAGCTAATTTTTCTTTGCTTCTCAAAAGAACCAGCAGCCATTATGCTTTGCACTGTAGAGATATTTTCCACCAACCAGTTCCTCCCATTTCAACAAAGTGGGGAAATCATGCTTTTAGTTACTCTGTTCTTTCTGCTTGGAATATTCTCCCACCTGAATTGAAAATGTCTGAACTTGTCTCATTTAAAACTTTCAGTGAATGAAAAAGAGATTCACAAAATTGTGCAAGTGTCTTAAAAATGTTACAATGAAAAATTGCACATTTTAACCATTTTTTTTTTTACATATATTTTATTATATTGAGACTAGGAGACAGTGGTACAAAGAGCAGCATGTACAAGTCATCATTCATTCTAGTGAGTTTCTTTTTTTATTATTTAAATTTGCCATACCACCTAGTATTGGGTTTTAGTTTAACAATGGTTGCTTACGTATAGGCAACAACTCATGCTGTTACTTTCAATACACTTTCACTAAATAAAAGATATATTCCACAGGCATCAATAAATTATGTAGTGTTTGCAGTGGGGCTTTGAGAATCCTAATTAATCCAATTTACCCCATTTAAACTGCAATCACTTTGGGGGAAAGGAGGCTTGGGGGATGAAATGAGAAGTTATTAAGCAATTTTGCCAAATCTAATTCTGTTTTTATTATATAATTTGAGAAAGTAAATTACGACCTCCCTTGTGTCTTTTTGCTCAGCTTGGTTCTGCTCTTTCCCTCTGTTTGTGTGAAACAGAGGGAAGCGGTTTGTGAGAGTAAACTGTTTCTTTTCTTTTCTCTTCTTTTCCTCTCATCATAGAAAAACTCCTACACTTTTGCAGAAGATTGAGTGCATGAGCAGAAAACTTGTGCGCACTCACGCACCTAGCCCAGTGCTGTGGAACAGCCATCAGTCAAAGTGTGTTGCCGCTGCAGGTCTGGGGGCATTTACATAGATAGATGATAGAGAGATTATGGGGCACAGGGGTTATTAATCACACTGCTGAGAAGGAGAAGAGGGAGTGCTTGCTGTCACTCTTCTCCTCTGAGATAGCTCTTTACCCTAAATATGTCTTTTGTGCCATTCCTGTGTTCTATTTAATGCCATACTTAGCCACAGCAGTATCATGAAAGCTTTTGCACTCTACATGGCTGCAAAAATAATGCAAAGGCACTTTTAGGTAAATTAATATTTTATGTATATGAAATCTATTACTTTCCAAAGTTGGCTGCACAGTGGCGAGGTTGGTAGTACTGTTGCCTTGCAGCAAGAAGGTGCTGGGTTCGATTCCCAGCCCGGGGTCTTTCTGCATGGAGTTTGCATCTTCTCCCTGTGCATGTGTGGGTTCTCTCCGGGTACTCTGGCTTCCTCCCACAGTTGAAAAATATGACTGTCAGGTTAATTGGTCTCTCTAAATTCTCCCTAGGTGTGAGTGAGTGTGTGCATGGTTGTTTGTCCTGTCTGTCTCTGTGTTGCCCAACGACAGACTGGCGACCTGTCCAGGGTGAACCCCGCCTCTCACTCGGAACGTTAGCTGGAGATAGACACCAGCACCCCTCCCGACCGCATTAGGGACAATGCAGATGGAAAGAAATGGATGTTTTTATCTTTCTACATCTGTTTTTATGATTGTACACTGAATGGGTTGTGGTCACTGGAGCTGCTACCTAACAGCAAACAGGATTTGCAGCCTGAAGTCGGGGATCAGAGATTAGAGATGGTTCGTTTGGAGGAGTGACTTGTTGTAATTTAACCACAAATAAATCAGATAACAGTTTAAGGAATCAAATAGAAGTTATTGAGGGAACATCTAGAAATAGAAGAGATTGAAAGTAAACTTAGAATAACCCAAATTACAAAAAATATATCTCCAATTTGAAAAACATTTATGTAAAGAAGAACATTTGTCCCAGGTGACATCAAACAGCTTTTTGTTATTGCCTATGTGGTAAACATTACCTGGACTTTGGTTTAGTGTGTTGTACACACTAATTATTTCCAACATCTACGACAACCCACAAATGAAATAATAATCCCAGGTGTCGAAGCTGTTTTCGCCAACCTAACTGACTCAGATGGTAAAAGTCTAATCCACAAGAAAATAGTCATGGAAAAAGGTGCATTGTAGTTTAAATTAGCTCAAATTAAAAAGGAAAATAAGCCTAAAACTGCAAGTGAGAAGCATTCAAATAATGTTTATCTTTGTACTACTGCTTTTTCCATTTATGGGATTACCAGTAACTTGTCTTTGCTTCCACAGTTCAGGAACACAGTAAACTCCCTCAGTAAGCTCAACACATCTTTAAAAATTTGAGTTGTCGTGCGGTTCAGTGTTTTATAGCAGCCACTATTTAGCACATTGTATGAATTTTGAATCGTGAGAGGCTAGAATGTGCCATTGTAAGACTAGCTAGATGTGATAATGGGGTAATTCACAGCGACAGGTGAAGTACTCTGTTCCTCTTGGCTGTTTGCTTCGCTAAATGTAGCCGCCATCCTCTGACCCCAATGGGACATGACATTTGGATCCTCCCTGTCCATTCTCCTCAGAGCCTCATCTCCCCTTCCAAACATTCAGCTCGCTCACCAACATGTTCATGGTCTTAGTGCAAATTGCAGTTGCAGTCTGCAGTTGGTGGTGTTTTTGTCTTCTTTAGGCTTCTTGATAACTTTAATGGTCCCTTCTAGGTATATGGATGAATGAAGCAGTGTGCTGTAGTTGGTTGATGGATGCATAGATGATGAATAGAGGGGGGATGGGTGAACGGCAGTTTCTCAGAGTTATTCACAGCAGATAGGTGAGTGAGAGCCTTTTCAGTGATAAAGTATGTTAGCATGTTTGTTTTATTCTGATTGCATTTTTCTATAATGGTTTTTTATGATACTAAGTTGAGCTGAAAAGGACAAATAGATCAACGATGTATCCCATGCAATAGGATTAAAGGCAGTCTGTATTCAGTGCCTTGAAAAATTATTCACAACTTTATTTTTAACTTTTCTTTTAATATACATTGAAGTTTGTATTCCAAATAAAAAAATCTGAGGTCACCTAATTAGAATATATTGAAAACAAGAGCTCTGGTTAGATATAAAAAAAAAATCAACTTTTTAGCCTTTTTGTGGCTGAAAAGTAATACTTCATATCACCCTGAATACACCAACCCCAGAGCAAAATATATGTGGTGGTAGAATCACTCATATTTAGCAATATTTTTATAATTATATTTCAGTTGGTAAATGACTTGGTGCCTGCATCATTGAATCTGAATCTTTTAAAGATAGCTTTAGGCGTCTCATCTTTCAGCGTACGTTTGCCTTTGCTGGTCACCATGAGGTTCAGCAACATAGTGTTATATATGAGTCCAGGCTATAACCTCACACAGTGTTTTACTGGCCTAGACTGCAGGAAAGTTCATCCTGCAGTTCCTTTTTCTCATAATCTATACAAAATTTATCTGGATAACATTTGTAGCATGGTGGTTCATATTTGATATGGGCTGTTTTTATAATTAAAAAACCTTAACAATAAATTTTTTAGCTTAAAGTGAACCCAGAATGCTTTTTCTCTCACCATCTCCTTTTGTACTGGGGAACCACAGAAATGAGGCACAAATGCTGTTAAGTTTTATTGTGTTTTTCAGGACATTTAGTTTAGAACGGTAACTTCACAAAGATTCCAGGTGTTCAACTGAAAATTCAAACTATTTCATTATCTGTACGGTAATATCACTTCCTTTCCTTAGCAGTATTTCATCACCATCTTAGGCTGCAGCTGCTGTTACTCAAGCTTGTTGACAGACTGAACTCTCTCATGCAAGTGTTTCCAACTAAATGACAACTTATTACATTACTGACCTAAGAACAGAGAACTGCTGCTGTGGGTTGAATGTCAGGAAAATAAACACCTATTTCAGTTTTATTAATAAACCACCTTCTCTTATATTTTGATATATGTTTCATTAGGATTTGATGTGATAGAACAACACAAAGTGGTGTTAGACTTTCAAGTTCCTGCTCTAAATAGGTGAGATAATGTAATTTTTAATAATTTCTGCAGTATCAAAATTATTCAGCCATTTAGTGATGAACATCTTTAGCAATTAGAGGCAATCTTTGTTGGTATGGCCTGTTGCATATCTGTTTGCTAGGTAGAGATCAGCTTCTGGTAGCCTTTCTGGAGAATCGTATCCCACTTCTCACAGGAAAAACGTCTCCAGCTCATTAATATCATCGAGTCTGTGGCCTGTTGCTGCTTTTTTCAGATTCTAAGTATAAAATCTCTTCTGAAACCAAGCCTTTGATTTTGAAATATGTTACAACATTTGTTTCATTGTCCAACAGAACAGAATCCCAAAACACCTTTGGCTTAATTATATAGTTGCCTTGTTGTGTTTTTAGGAATATTCTGGGTCTTTATTATCTTTTTATAACCCTTTCTCTTTGTGCACAAGACAATGGTCACTTCTCTAAACTTTTAGGCAATTCACTTTATTTAGCCACCTTTATAGACGCATTAAACATTATCATCAGCAGGCCGTGTGTTTGAAGTGTCCTGACGCAAGCATTTTGACGCAGTCAGTGAAGTACTTGATTGGTTGCACCAGGCGTGAATGACACACCAGTTGACAAATATGAGCAGCAGAGTTCTGTTTCAAGGGTTTAAAAAAATAGGAGTCTGCAGTAGTCCCTAAAGCCTTTACTGTTGAAGTTGGATGAAATCCTTCAATTTTTCTTTTTAATTACTAAAGCAGTTGTAGTGTGTTTTTATTTTCTTTAAGAGTTTTGGATCTTGCCAATAAACCCAGTTTAGAGTGGAAGGTGGAACAATCTTAGGCAAAACTGTATATCCATACATTTGGCTGAACAGATGATATTTCCCGGCATATTTTATATACATTAGACTCTTACGGGGACACTTTCCTGGATTCCAGCCCTGCTGACTTTGATTGCCTAATTCCTCAGAGATCACTCTGAGACTCTGGCTGCCACAGGCGTTGACAAGATGTGGAGAAATGTCGCCAGCCATCATGAAGCCAAACGTCCCAATCAATCAGTCTTCCAGCTCCTCTCTGTATGTGTTTAAATGTGTTTTGGTGCCGGTGTGCGTGCGTGCGTGCGTGCGTGCGTGCGCGTGCGTGCATTTGTGTGTGTCTTCCAGGTCGACATGTGAAGAGGACAGGTAGGGAGACCCTAAAAGCTTCTTCTTCCACATTCATCAATTACGGCACAGAGGAAGGTTGTGTCTGTCAGTGGGAGCAGATGGTGTGTGCGTCTCGCTTTGTGTGTGTGAGAGTGAGTGAGACAGGGTGAAGGTGTTAGTCAGAAACAGAGAGAGGTGATGACAGAGACAGAGAGAGAAATGTATGAGATAGAGATGTACAGATGTGTGAGGGAGATACGTACAGGTGTGCTACACAGAGAGAAGCCCGGCGTGCTCCGTGATGGCTGCAGGATAACTAATCAATCTATAGCTGCTTCGCAGGAGGGGGGAGGAACAGTCAGGGAAGATTAGTGCAGAGCGAGAGAGAGAGATCGTGTCATTTTGGCACACTGCTGCTTCCTTGCTTCTCTTTTAGTTGGCGTCCTCCTCATATACCAGCCTATAGACACACATTTCACTGTATTTGGTTGGATTTCTTCAGAAAGGTAAATGCCAGTCACCTTTTATGACTCCTACACCCACAGAGTTTCCAAGTTACTCAAATTACTTGAGCACTTCACATCCTCTAAAACTTGGCAGCTCACTTAGCTTGTTGAATGAGTGAATGAAGTGCATATTGCAAAAAGGTTTCAATAATTTTCAGCGACTGGCTTTGACAACACAGACCCAGCAGCCGATTTTCTTGCAGTGAACTTTCAGAACTTTAGAAATCTACTTTTCACCCAATTGTTGCCCGTGCAAAATCTTGCTGCTTCTTTCCATGGGAGTTTTTTTTTTCCCCCTTTTCCTTCTTTCTCGTTTCTCTCCTGCTCTTAACTGTGTACCAGCGGTTCTAGGAGCTGTCATATTGCATCAGCGCTCTGCTGATTACTTCCACCTTGTCTCCCTCGTCAGGAAATGATTCTGACACGCACTCACACCCAGCTTTCCCTGCATCAATATGCGTGCGATGGAAAAGCTGCAGACAGTAAATAAATAATGAAAGGCAAGGAAGCAGGAGGGGCAGAGGGGGAGGTTCTGTATGACATTTTCTTTCTCCGTCTCTTTCTCCATCCGCTGTATGCGTGAGAGTCATTGTGGGAAAGTGGCATACGTAATTGCATGTAAGTATGTGCACTAACAAGTATCTGTATCCTAAAAGTTGGAAACAAATTAAAATTTCAATCTTAAAAAATTATTTCACTTTTTGAATGATCTGATAGAACTACACAGACCTGACTAGTTCCATAGCTGAGGTTAGACAGGAACTAAACATGAAATTAGAACCAAAAAATGCAATGAATTTGTTTTGAGTGAAATGTCAAAGCACATTTTTTGTCTCTACTGCAAAGAATCTTTAGAGCCCAGTGTTAATTTTCCCATTCAACATGCTTAACATGCTATTTATTTGTATGAAATTAATTAGTTTACTTTCTTGCAAAACATATGCCAGTAGTTCACACACGCACAGCATGGTGGTGGCTGGATTGTGTTGTGGGATGCTTTCTTTCAGCATGGAAGGAAATTGATCAGAGTAATATGGATGGAGATAAAAACATGGAAGAAACCCAGTTAGTGGCTGCAACAGAATTGAGACTGAGATGAAGGTTCACCTTAAATCAACAGCCATAAATAAAAAGCCAGTGATACAAAGAGAATGTTTAGCTCAAAGCATATTCAGGTGTTGGAATGGCCCAATCAAAGTCCAGACTTAATCTAATTGTGAATCAATGGCAAGACTTTATAAACTGATGTTCATTGTGATTTCGCAGAACAGCTGCTACATCGGTTTATTTGAATGAGCCAACACATGGTGCCATAACAGAAATACAAATGCAGCTTTAGCTAACAGTTACAATACTTGAAGAAGTTCTGATGAGTTTTTGTTTGAGTCCTTCTTTTCTTGTGGTATTTTGGATTTTCAATTTATATTTGGGTTTTTGTTACAAATTTGTTCTTCTACAGCTGATGATGCTCAAAATATTCCAAGTAGTGCAAATCAATCAATAAAATAATAAAATCTTAGCCTTTTAGCTTTTAAACCATCCCTTAAAGAAGAAGTGGGGCATGGGGTTTAAAACAGCAAAAAAAAAAAATAAATTTAAAATCCCTGCATGCACATCATGAGAGATGCTGACTTTTGTCAGAAGTCTAAATTAGCAGTCATATTTTGCATTGTTAAACTTAAATGAATAACACTGAGATTGGCAAAAAAAAAAAAAAAAAAAAGATAATAATCATAATCCCACACCACTTGATTTACCATCATCCCACCTAGATTTATCACCAGGATTTGACACTCATTTAAAAATCTCAAAACACGGACACACAACCACTTTATATTATGTATATACAAATGTTTTTTCTATTTGTACTTTTATTATATACATGCATATTTACTGGAATTTAAATAGACAAATACAATTAGAGTTACTTAATGGAAATGAATACTTACCAGTGGGAAAAGGTGGACGATATTTTTTCAAAAGGCAACAGGAGGTTTCGGTGATGGCTAGTCCATTGGCTGAATGCAGTTTATTAAATAATGTTATTTAAAATGACTTGAAAATTCAGAATTATCTCAATTTATTCAGTGAACTTTTGCACATCATAAAACAATAGAATCTTATTCATTATTTTCTAAACCTTAAAAACACACCTGATGTAGTAGCTTCTTTTTAAAGTAACAGACTTACAGTATGGTGCAAATCTTTAGTGTTGCCGTTGTCTTACCAGAAGTTGGTCACATAATCAATCTTGCGGCAACACTGTCAGAAATAAGTTGGATAATAAAAAACAGTATCTACGAAATTTGTCCTAATTTTAGATTGGTTGTAGATCACTTTTAAAAAGTCGTTCTGAGACTAATAACTATATATAAAGCAAACATAAATATAAATATAACAAAACATCACCCAAAAATCAGTTTAGTCTTTATTTAGAGATTAATAGTTCACAAAAAAATAAACATTTTGATATTCTCCCCATGAAGGTATTTCTCTATCGGCTTTGCAGATTTTTGTATATTTAGAAACATTTACCTTTGATAGATTTGTAAATTTTGTTCATTCTTCTTCTTAAAATTTACTTTTAAATTTTGCCACAGATTTTCAGTTGCATTTAGCTTTGGTCTTTGACAGGGACTTTCTAACAGATAAATGCTTTGAACCAAACCATTTGGTTCTATTTATTTAAAGGTTTTACTCAGTTGGGGGGTGTACGTCCTCTCCAGTCTTAGGTATTTTACAGTCTCTTAGAGGTTTTCTTCCAGGATTGTCACCTTTTTAACTATGTCCATTATCATATTAACTTTTACTTTCTTCACTCTCCCTGCTGAAGAAATGCATCCCCCCAACATGATCCTACCATCAGTATGTTTTGTAGTGTTCTGGGTTTGGGGTGATGTATCGTGTTAGGCTTATGCCACACGCAGTTTGCACAAAGACCAAAATGTCAAATTGTGGTTTCATTTCACCACAGCACCTTCTTTAACTTGCTTTCTATAACCTTATTTCATATTACACTTCTTATGGTTTTCGGTCAACAATTAACTTTTCCTTGCTGTGCCACCATAAAGGTCAGAATTGTGGAATAGTTATCATGGCAACAGCTTCTCCTGCCTAAGCTGTCGGTCTCTACAGGTACTTTGTTGTAGTCAATATCCTCTTCTCCTAGAACAACTTTGGAGTTTAGGTGGATACCCATGTGTGTGTAGGTTTTTTCACAAAATAGTTTGAGCAGAGCTCTATCATATGTTTAAGCCTTATGATATTGTTTTATAATCTAACCACTCTTTAAACTTCTCCACAACTTAAGCCCTGACCTGTCTACATCGAGCTGTGAATAAACAGCTCAATGAAGCTGTTTATTCACTAATTTTGAACTTGGTTGCACTGGATTTTATTTAGGGACATCAGAGTAAAGGGGGCTGAATACAAATGCATGCCACAAGTTTTGTATTTGAATTTTAAAAAGAGGTTTGAAAACCATGTATCCTTTACCTTCTACTTAATAGTTTTACACTAACTTGGTCTGTCTTGTAAAATCTCAATTAAATATTTAAAAGATTATGGTTGTAATGTGACAAAATGTGAAAAACTTATAGGGTTTCCCACATGTGTTTTTGGAACAGTTGCAACATTGAACTGACCTTCACATTCCTGTTATAAACTCTAAAATTGCTAATCTAAGAAATCTTGGAAGAATTTACAGTACCTATGTATTAATTTAGGAAAAACAGCTTAAATATGGTTGAGGATGATAATTAAATGTGCTGTTAATTTACAGAACCATTGTGAGGTCTGGGGTCTTGTTATGTAGTCTTGCCACCATGCCAAGTCGCTTGCATCCTTCCACCCTCTGAATCGCTACCTCTCCACCCTGTCAAACCAAGAAACTGAACATTACCTCTGGGGCCCGAGGACTTACAGAATCCCAGTTTTAGAGCGAGGAGTGGGAGGTGAGGGAAGGATTAGAGAGGAGCTGTCTCTGATGTTATTTAATCTCAGAGGCCAGGGAGCGAGCCAGCCGGAGCACTCCTGATGCACATCATCAGCCTCTGATGACCAGCCAGGTAGATTGGGTGCCTCAGATGCTACATCGCAGCCAACCGCCCCCACTGCAGAGCACCGTCTTCCTGTCCGGCTCTAACCAGTCGGCAGCTCAATTTGGCTGATGGCAAGCGTGCTCAGTCAGGGGAGAAGTCGGTCCCGGATGATTTCTTCCTTCTCTGCTCGCCTCTCCTCGAGGCTGACACCCCTCCCCACCTCAGCCATCGTCCAAATGTGCTTCTGTCCTCCCTCTCCCTCCCACTGTTGCCCCCCACCTCCTCCCTCAGCATTATTACACCCCCTCCTTTCCCCTGATACTCAAACACCCAGCCATCACTCAGTTGCTCACGTTATCTCAGGAGCCTGTCTTGCTTCACCCTCCCACCTTACCAGCCACCCTCCTCTCTTTTGCTTCCTGGCATCCCTCCACCACCCCACCACCCCCTCCAAGAGCATTCCAGCGTGACAAACCACACGGGATTTCACAAGTCCTTTAAAGTCTGCTGCCTCTGGGAACCGTTCGTCTTCATGCAACATTTTAGTATTCGAGGGAATACGTGACTGGGGAGGTAACCAAAGCTGTTACATTTCTACTGTCTCCTTCAGATTGTTATTGTTGGGTATAAGTTCCAGCCGCATAGAAAGTCGCCATCGGAGGATATTTGATGATTGTTCTTCTCATCTATTAAATTTGTCTTTATTTCCATCTTGTGTATCAAATATTTTCAGTCCAAATAAATATTTTTTTCTTTACTGAAGCTCATTTTTTTTATTTTAACACATAAAAGCATCACAACAACAATATACAAATTCTTAGTAATCTTTAAAACCAAAAACACATTTACACATGCAACAATAGGGTTTAAGACAATGAGTAACTTATTGAATAACTTTGTTTTTTGGAATGTTTTAATGCCGCTTTGCAGTAGACTGGACTGCTGTTTTACTCCACTGAAGAAAAGTCCAGAATATACTTTAACTTCAGAGCAAAATCTGTCTACCGTTCTGCATTTAATTCCAGATTTTCCACCGTAGTTTGCAGTACTTCACTGGGATTTCTTCCAGCTTTCATATTAACCTTCAGTGACCCCAAACAAAACGGTGCCAAAAAGATATAACAATCGGTGAAGTTTTGTGAGAAATAAAAGATTGAATTATCCAGGGGAATATGACCTCCCGTCAGCATTTAAGTATCAGGTGCTGATACTAACAATTAGAAGTGCAGCTCACTAATGCAGGACAATGTGCCCTGTTCTGGAGTGTGTCCACACAAGCTCAGTCAGTCCCCATGCCTGCTGCCGCCTTCACACTGGTATAAATGGTTTTAACATTACGCACACACAAAAACTGCTGGGTTATTTCTTAAGTCAATTGTTGAAACAGAAGTTGAATGGTTTTTTAAAATTCAGAAATCATGACCAACGTTTCATAGGCTGGCAAAGAGATTAGATATGAGCATATAAGGAGTGTATCAAAAAAAAAAATAATAATAATTGTCTAGAAACCTCCCAGTGTGTAATTTCTAGAACATTATAATTTGCCAAAGAAAGTGCCAGAGTGATCAGACCTTTTGGCACTGATTGTATAGTAACGCAGTGCTCCTGCTCCCCCGAATGCTGCTGGGCACTGCTGGTCAGAAGGCTACGCTTTTGATTTGCTTACAAGTAAGACAAATTAAGTGGTTTGGAAAGATTTCAGCTGTTGAAAAATTTAACTGAACTGGAAATTAAAAGGTCATCACTCATCAGTATTGTTGTAGTGACATGGATCCTAACAATGTCTTTCTTTTCATTTTTATTTTGTGTAAATACATGTAAACAGTGAGGCAATATCATTGTTAAGCTAAGGTTTACATACCATGACAACCTGATAGCTGTGATAATACTGTTGATGTCAATGCTTTGTGTTAATGAGTAACGCTGGAGATTAAGCTTGCTAACTAAATGTAACGCTAGCCCTTTAGCTGCTAAGACTACACTTTGGCCAATCATTTGGTCAACAAGTAAAATTAAATAGGTAAACTACTTTTATTATTTATATTGACTTAACATATTTATTTCATATACAATACTCTACCGTTTAGTTTAATTTTTGAGTTTTAACCAATGATGTACTGAGGAGAAAAGTGTCCCATATAGATTAGATTTTTTTACTTGGCACACATTTAGCCTGTTCATTGCTAAGTAGTTAGCTCAAGCTAATGCTAGCTATGTTCAACACACCCACTTTGACCAAAGGCCTAGTCATAAAATCAAATGGAGAGGTCCTTTTAATACTGCTTATATAAAGTTGTCCAACAGTAGTCGCACCCCTGGTGGATTAAGCAAGTCTTAAAATAACACAAAAAGTTTTATTTGTTTTGTTTTTCTGAATATATTTCTTCTGGCTGGAAGCAAAACTAACAGTTTGAAATGGCCCAGCCAATCTCCTGATTCGAATCTCAACAAAAACCTGTGGAGGGAGCTAAAGATTAGGGTTATTGAAAGGAGACCTTTTCAAACATTTGGCGCTCGTCACCAATGATATCACTGGAAATGTGCAAAAAGCTGGTCAGCAATTAGAGTGAGCTGATTGCTGTAATGCTGACATTTTTCCCAATAATTGTTGGTATGAAAAAATTTTGACATTCCTTAAAATACAAATAAAATTTGCCAAATATTTTTTTCCCACAAGATTGATACTCCTCATCTGATCATTTTAATGAAGGATGTATATCCAGGTTACAATTTATCATTTCAACCCTCTCTTTGTTATCGTTAAAACATTTGTCATTTTAACCAATATTTTCAGTTAAAAACCTGACTTGACACTGGAGACATATTTTGTTAAATCAACCAAAGTTTAGATCACCCCGTGTTTAACCCAAGACTGTGTTAGCAAAAATAATCTGAATTTAGTGTTGTTTTTTTTAACCCAGCAGTTTTTAGAGTGTTAGACAATCCTGCAATATGACTCAGTTTGGGGAATAAATGTTACTGAAATGTGAATATGAGGAATGATCAACAGGATCAGTTATTGCTCCAGAGTGACGGGTGTTTGTTTGATAATTGATTTTTGTGGCCTTTTCGTTTTGTCAGATTCAGTGTGTTTGTATGATTGTCTGTTTGAGTTCTTTACACAGGGCTGGCTGTAAAACCTACAGCCACGACACTGAAAACACATTCATAGACACCAAAAATATACATAATGATACTGTCAAAAGGTACAATAATTACACAGGAAAAAAGGAAATTACAGAGTTAAAACAACACCATTATGTTTTCGTTTATCTTTGTGTCTGTCCACTTTTTCTCCTTGCGTCCTCTTCAAAAATGTTTGGGCCGCGCTACGTGCTGTGTGTCCATGAAATTCTCCTGGCAGACAGTCAAGAGTCCTGCCTGTCTTCCTGCTGCTGGATGGAGGTCCACTCCTCATTTTTCTAAAAGAACCACCGAAAAGCTTCCCCGTTGTTTACCGGCGTCCTCTGTGAGAGACAAAATGTGAAAAAGGAGGTTTTAATTTGTGGGCTCTGAGGTCAAGTGAAGGTCAAAAGAAGAAAACCTTCAGAAATTTCAAACGCAATTAAAAGCAGAGTGTTTTTTTTATTTTTTATTAATTCAACAATAAGAAACAGTTTGAGTAAAGTAAAAACCCTGATGGCACTTGAAGCCCAACCACCAAGTGTTTCATCAGAGAGCCAGCCAAGGTGATTACATGCACGTCCCACCCACACCCAAATAATCATTACGCTGGATGAAACATTCGATACAAATTCCCATGGAGCAACAATGAGGCATTTAATTACTGTGAGCTGGAGCCGCAGTGAGGGGGAACAGAGCATCATTTCAATTTAAACCCGCACCAACAGTTGCCCCACCTCCTTCTCTCTAAAAACCTCCATGCCGCGTGTCCTGAAACTCATTTAGAAGTCAGAGACGTGAAATACCAGAGTCTCCTACCAATCCCCGTGACCAATTAGCATATTTTTTTTGTATGTGTGAGAGTGTGTGAGGGAAGAGGGTTAACAGAGGGGAAATGGTGCATAATCACAACTAAAATCATTTTAGCTTGAGGAAGGGGCAATTTGACATTTTAATACCAAGTGTCATTGGTGGCTCCTTAAAGGCTGATGACGGCTGTAGCATTATCCTTGAGTTCACAGGCTGTTGACCAAGAATACTTGCTAACCTCGTTTGTTTTCTGCTTGGTATTTAGGGTTTGATGAGACTGCTCTTTAGTGTAATCAATGCAGTTTGGACTGTACTGTATGTGTGACTGCAAATTAAAAGGTATTCAAAGTTCTTAAATTACTACTACACAAAAAAATTAAAAGTTGTGATGTTGGTAAATTTGGTTTATGTGAGTCTTATATGTTTTATTTCTGATTATTATCAAAAGTCAGCTTCTAAAATACACCTCTGAGGTTATGTGTGTTAAAATGTGTCAAAGAATGTGCTTTATTTGTGACCTAAATTTGTAAATTTGCATAGAGAAAACTTGCAAGTTTTAGATTAATTTTGAGCGGCGCCAGTCATGGTACAAAACAACTAATTAGACACAATTTTATTAATTAATATTTAGTCATTTTTACCACTAAATAAATGTACCCAAATTACAATCTGCATTTTTTTTTTATCTTATGCACTACAACCATGCAACTAAATTCTAAAATTAATTAACCTGAGCAACAGCAAAAATAATGTCTGCAAACATCTCCTCTGATTATGATCCCTCCGACAAATCATCCTGAGTAACACATCCCACTACTTGTGAAAGAGTTAAGACTAGATCACTGCGGATGTGTCAGTTGCTTTAAAAAACAGTTCTTCCAAGACACAACTTACAACTGTCTGTTCAAATGGACAACTAAAGCTCATCACATATTCCGGGTGCATATATTCTGTAAAAACCATTTACCATATATTCACAACATATTAACCAATTACTATTATCCTTCCAAGTGAGTAACAGAGGAGCCCAGAGCAGCAGGGGCCCATCGTCACCAATTTAAATCCATGAGGGAAATGAAACACCATCTTATTTGAAGCAGTCAAGATGTTCTCACACATCTAATGTTGACCTTTTTTACTCTTTTTTTTAACCTAATAGATTTGAGCTGATTATTGCTGCATGTCACTGTGACTCTATTAATTTACATCTGTCACTTTCTATGCAGTTTAATGAATTACTATGTGAATTTTGCTTGTATTTTACAGAGCCAGAATAACAGAAAGGATGTCTGAGTGACATGAATAAAAGAAACTGTCTAGACATTTTTTGAAATCTTCTAAAGTATGAAGAAAGAGAAAATATTTTATGGATAGATTTTCTTCTGTAGAGAGATGTGGTTGTATTACTCTAGTTTAATATATGCTGCAGTGGCTTTAACATTTGTTTAGTAAGGAGGCAACAAGGTCTTGTGACACAAGATGTCGAAATATTGAAACAATATTTCTCTGCAAAAGAAGTTCCGTCTCCAGAACCACTCTGAATTTGCTGACAATTAGTGATTTTATGTATTTAAGGGAGTCCAAACTATTATTAAGATGCTACTATATTGTATGTCTGTTAGGTTATATAAAAACAAGTTATTTGAGCTGGACAGTGTACTGACTCTTGTACTGAAGAAAGACAGGAAGTAGTTGAGTTCTTGCTCTGTAGTGTTGAACGACCAATCTAAGACTGCTCTTTTGACAACACCAACTAGCTAACAACAATCAGTTACACTGAAGAACCATTGCTATGTCTTCAATATTTATCTTTTACATCTTTATTTCACCGCATGTTGCATAACATGTTATAATGTAGGATTACTGTTATATTTCAGATCAGCCTTCAATATCACCAACCCAAACATCCTCCACCAGAAGCTCACCCAGTTCACAGTGACTGTCAGTGGATCATCAGCTTCCTGACTGACCAGCAGCAACAGGTGAAAAGCATCGTCTCCCAAACAAGAGCCAATAATACTGGAAGCCCCAGCAGTTTTAGCTTCTCCTGTTCTCTAGTTACATAAATTACTCGGGATGTAACTCTTGAAATTTGCAGATGACAGCACTGTTACTAGTCCTCTCCATGACAGTGATGGTTAACTGGTGATGTCAGAACCACCCAGAGCTTAACCCACTAAAGACTGTGGAGATGACAGTGGACTTCCTCCCCTCACCATTCTCAACACTACTACTGTTGATCATTTCCACTTCATAGGAACCACCCTTTCTTGTACAATGGTCAGAGCTAATGGTCATCTTCTCCACTCCCATTGTTCAGTCTGTCCTGTGTTCATTCTTCACTGTGTGGCTCATCCACAAAACAAGACAGGTCCAAACTGCAACAAGCATTAGGTCTGTGGAGAGGGTTATAAGGGCTCACATTCCCTCCATCCAGGACTAAGGGTCTAGGGACAGGAAAAGGGCAGCTAACATCTTTGCAGACCCCACACATCCTGGACACAAAGTAATATTTTACTTCAGGTCTGTGCTACAGAGCACTATTTGCTAAAAAAAACAAAAAAAAAACAGCCACCACAATTTCTCTAATAAACAGTAAAAACATTACAAATATTAAAACTTAAATATCTTAGAATATGAAACATTTTCAACCAAAACCTTATGTTAAAAACAGAACTTTGCACTTTCTCTAAAAAGATTGAGAAAGTCCTGAACAATTTGTTCCATATATCCATAACAGTGAACATACAATGAGTGGTAAGCCGTTAACAACGCTGAAGTTAGCTTCACTTTAGAGTTATATTTTGAGTTGATAATAATGTCTTTACAGTTTATGCAGAATGGTAGACAATACAAACAATTTGGAAGTATTTTAAAAGTACTGTACCTGGCTAACTGTTAGCTGCTAGCAATGCTGACGTTACCGGTTGAGATTCCTATTGGAGCTACACTAAAGGGCTATTTCTCAGTTTTTTATAGTGTCTTAAGAGTACATTTATCATCTTTAGGTTATAATACCAAAAGAAAAAAATCTAAACTGGATAATTCCACACTTATAGGTTCAGTAAAATACAACTCGTAGACCTAATTAGTAAAAGTAATAAGAAAAGGGGGATTCTTATTTATTTATTTATTTTCGAACATATTGCCAAAATCTTGTTTTACCCTCATGGACCCTATATTGTTTATTGTATTATATCATGAGCTGGATGTATTGTTATACCCATAGGGCTAACTGTTGTTTTCTTGTAATTAACTTATGCAAACTTGAGTTTACGTAATTTTTTTTCTGTTTAATAACTGCAAAATGATCACATCTGAATCAAAAACTAACTTACATTCTTAGACTATTTCGTATAGTATAAGAACATAACATAACTGGCATTTGTGTGGGAAAAATAACAAAGACAAGTTTAGCCTGTTGAACATCTTAACAACTTTCCATGACCTCTTTAGACTTTAATAAATCAGTACGGCTGTACCAGAACACCAGACAGCCAATATGCAAGCTGAATATTCTGTCTCCCTGCCTGCCTGGACATATAGAATATTTTATTTTGCACTGGTAAAACAATGAGAAATGTGTAAATAGGAAATTATTAGGTTAACATAAAGACTTCTCAGCTGACACATTTCTTAAAATTAAAACTAGATATGCTCTGTAATTTGTAAAATTTTTAGTCCATCTGTATTGTAATTTTTCCTATCAAGGTTACTCTGAAAAGAGCAAACCTGACTAATGTGGAGGATGCACATCTGCACCTTCCATGGTGGATCTGCAGGGGCACTTTAAAGGCTTAAGCCCATTTCTGTCAGCATTGTAATGCCTGGGGAGCTGAAGCAAAGCAGAGAGTGAGGCGAGCCAAGAATGTTTATCTTGATCCATATTCTCACATTGATCAATCCCTGGTGGAAGTGCGGCTCACCAGAGACAATAATGACCCTGATCCGGGCACTCGGCATGTCTCTGTTTTGTTAAGTTCCCCGCGTTATCGATCCAGTGGGGCTCTTGAGTGCTGCTTGGATTCACTCCCAGGCCATCTCTCCTCAGCACACAGCAGTGACCAGGCACAAAGAAGGCTCAATTAGCACCAGCTCTGCGTTGTCTGCTCTCCCACCTTCAAAATCACTCCATCAACTGGTAGAAAGGGAGGAAGGGAGAGGGGGGCGAAAAGACGGGATAGGAAAGCTAGAGAAAAAGAGAGAGAAATTGAACGCTTGAGGAGAAGGGAAGCGCTGACCGTGTTACCTGGGACACGAGAGCAATGCCACGGTTTTACCTCAAATCAAAACTCTGAAGCAGCGGCTGCGCCTTATGTTAATGACGCTGCCTCTGCAGGAAAGCATACAAAACAACCCGGCTGCAACGACACACAGAGGAACACAAGAGACAATTTCCTGCACAGGCTGTAAATGCACACAAGAAAAAGTGGCAAACTGACTCCAGGAGACGGAAGAATTTCACTAGACCTCGAATTAACCCCACCACATCGCCACAGTAGGCAGGGTATCCTAAAGTGTCTGCCGGTGGCTCTGGGTGATAACAGCACAGTAAAACTGACATGTGGTGGAATAATTCTCTGCTGATTCTGGTGAGGCAGTGTGAGATCTCTGGGCTGCCAAGACGCCCTGTGATCCTAACCGAACCTGGCATGTGCCGTTAATGTTGCAGACATGTTGTCAGCTGATTTGGGCAAGGTGGTGGAGAGACATTATTGGCTCGTACGGGAGGGTGAGTCATAAGCAAAGTCAAAAAACACTAAAATGGTGCTCATATGTGATGGGGACTTAAGCCTTCAAACGCAATCTTAAGGATCCAACCTTTGAGTCAGGTCCAAACCGTTTTCTATCCACACAAACAATAAAAATGCATGAAATGTCTCCAACCTCCCAGCCCACCGAAGCCCCGCTCCTCTTATCCCCTGCAGCCTTGGCGTCACTCTGCGCCGGGGCCAGAGATAAACCACTCAAGACGATGAGGATGATAATGGCAGACGCCGCAGCGCCTCAAAATTCAATCAGCGCCTGGACGTCAATGCGGATGAGTGTAAAAGTGAAATATGTTCGCCAGCGTGTGTTAAAAGATGCCACACAGGGCTCAGAGAAACAACAGCGAGAGATGTGGAGGGCCATGAGGGAAAAAGAAAAGAAAAGGAGAGAGAGAAAGAGAGGGGGAGCGAGAGAAAAATGAATATAATGTGTTTCAACTGCTCTGCTTCCCAGTACAATCCCACTGGCATTTTGAGCAGCGCTACTTTAACCACAGACTGTGAATAAATTACCCTTTTGAACTCAGGGTGATTGCAAATGTGCCCCGGTTTCTCTTGAGACATGTCTGGCACTAACCCTCAGCCAGCCTTGTCACAAAGGCCCCTTCACTGCCTCTCCTCCCGCCTTCCCTCCCTCCCTTCTACAGTACTTACAGGGCATACACACAGGCAGGCATAACATCATAAAACTTTTAATTTCCTGTAATTGCTAATAAATTTTCTATTTCTTTCCCAGCTAAAAAAGGTGCATTTCCACAGCGAGAAGCTTTTCCAGGATCCAGGGTAAAATTCTGGGACCATTTTACCCTTTTGTTTTGAGAGCAGGAACCAGAGCCAAATCAGACTGCCAGGTAATAGGGCCAGGTAGAGAGGTAGCACATTTTTCTTAAAAGAAATTTCACTTCACCTCATAGTTGTACCTAACGCCCTGAAATTGTCTCGTGTGTCTTTAAGAAACTCCTACTCTTTCCAACAATCCTTGCTCAGAACAATGCTTCTCCATGCTGTAGATTGATGTTTACAACCGTTCACAGGAATGTTGTAGTTTGAATGATAAACTCAACACTTCGTCCTGAGGTTTGCTAATTTCTGCTGCCACTAGTCTTGTGGATCTGTGGGGTAGGAGCTTGGCTGAGGACTGAATCTCCAAGGAGGTGCTTTTTGGAAATAGGCTGCGCTTTTCTTTGTCCTTAAGAAAAAAATACAAATCCAAACATCATTTTCTTGATACTTGATGTTGCACATTAGCCACCAAAAAACTTTTTTATTTGTATTAATTAGAATGGTAACCATGGGAGATTCAAGGGTTTTTTAATCAAATCACTGGTCAAAGCAATGATTTGTGTCTGATGGAAAATGACATGATAACATACAATAAAGCTCAAAAAAGTCCATTTTGCATACTTGATTTTTTTTCTCCCCAACACCCAGTCGGTACACATTTCAACAACATTTAGCATTTAACTACTATAAAAATAATAATAATAATAATAATAGTAATAATAATAATAATAATAATAATAATAATAAAGTGAATTGGTTTGATTTTAATTGAAAGCAGAAGTAATTTTTGTGATCAGCTGACAGTTGGATCATAGAGTGGAAATGCCCATAACTGATGAACAGGGTACAACAAAATGTTACAAGAAGTTCCAACATAATTCACTTTTCTCCATTTAGCTTTTTGTTTCAAGGTGCTACGCTATATAAAGGAGTTATAAAGTTATAGTTTCAAATGGTTATCATTTCTCTCATTACCTTTCCTATGGTTTAAAGACATTTTAGGAATTTTGTGCCGATATTCAAAGCAAGGATAAATGCAGTGCCCCCCGAACAACTGCTGTTGTTGTTGCCAGCTTACGTCCAGTCAGAGGGCAGAAAAAAGACACTTAGAAATATTTGTAACACTGAGTGCAGAAAGTACAGGGGTTGTTGCTTAAACTGCAGTTTAAGTTAGAAGTGGCTCATGTGTGAAGCGGTTGCCTGCAGGCTGGCTACTGGAACAGGTAGTCTTAATAAAATTACCATCCAACAGCAGTTTGTTATTCTGGTGTGACTCTAGAAACATTTAGAAAGGCAAAAACTTAGAGAATTCTGTGCAATAAATCCATTGGTATAGTTGTAGTAATCAGTATATCATTTAAGCAGCAGCAGAAGTAAGTTTTATTTTTAATTTTTTTGTTTGTTTGAAATTGAAGCAGTTTGTGTGAAAGATGTTTGCATAAATACCAAGACAGTACAATATTTTTACTCTCAAGATTTCTTGAAAATGCTTACACTGTAATAATTTGTCTAAAGTCTAAATAAAGGTGGAAGATAATATAGAGATTTGGGAGCTGCAGAAGGGAGGAAAGGAATTTTAGTGAGTAACATTAAGCAGGTTGAATAGGAGCCAGCGGGAGTGAGGCAATGTGTTCCCAAATGCTCATTATAACTCATGGCCCATACATTACTGTGACAATGTCCATTATTTATTAGACTCCACACTGGGAAAGAGCCCAGTTTTTATGACCACAGTCGCCTGACAGGCTGCAACCAAAATAAAAATAATCACCACTGTCACACACACGCAGACGCGCACAGATTGTTCGACACTTCTTAGTCATTGGCACTGAAAGTTCAGTCTGCAATCATTCCAGAGTGGTCAAATGACACCATGCTTTTATTGATTTCAACTTGTTTTTAGAGCAGAAAACTGGGAAGAGACAAGAATTAATTTGTTTCATCAGTCAGTCGGGGAGGACTATGATAGTAAGCCAATCATTCACGACCGACCTCCAGCGCTGATCGAGCGGTAGTGGTGCTGCTGGGAGGGATTCAGGGGTGCAGTCACCCTTAACTGATGTGTTTTACATATCCTGTCACTTTATTCTGCAAAAATATTGGGGCGTTGCCGAGCTCAAATGTGGAAGGTATCGCAATCCATCACCTGGAGAGCTCACCGGTGCTGGTGGGAGGGGTTGAAATCTCATCTGGAGCCTTGTCACTGGTATCCCAGCCACCCGAGGGCCGTTTATGAGAGGCACTTCTCCAAGGCCGCCATCACGGTGGAACTCATCTAGGCGTTCACATGACAGTGGCCAAAATGCATCATCACACCGAAGCACTGACAGACTCTGCTTTGGTAGTAAATACAGGCCTTTGACAAACAGTTTAAAGGAAGCTACTCAGTAAGGGAAGCAGTTTCAATTACCCAAAAAGTAGCTAAAAATCACTGAATGACCTCCATAAAAAAAATTGTACATTTGTAAGTTGATGATATACCTTGAGAAAAAATAACACACCTTCATGCCATTTAGTAGGAATCTGACAGAGCATCCAACTTGATAAACGGGATGATAGATGATATTTCTTACAATTAAGTTTTTATGCGTCTCTAATTTTAAGGTTGTCCTAATGCCAGAAAAATATAGAAATTCCTTCCTTTATGTCTTCATAAATAGAAAATGATTTCATTTATATGAAATAATATTTAAGGAATCTGTCTGAGTGTAGAATTACCACACATGTCTAAAGCCCCCTTTCTGTCTGTCTGTTCTTTTTCTTCCAACAAGAGGTCAAATCTATCTGGTTTTACAGTGACTAAAAAGCCACAAATCCAAATTCATGTTTGTTATTTAATGCCATGCTTTTTATTATCCCTCAGCATGTTAGGGTTTAAACGAGAGAGGATCAAATGCAGCTCAAGCACAACAAATTCTGTGAAATGGCCTTTTAGTGTAGAATCAATACAAACATATGTGAAGTAAATGCTAAGTTTAGCATCATCGTTGGACAGCAGTGCTTTAGTAACAAGCACTGTGAGCAAACTGTCAAAATTGAAGAGTAAAGCGTTAACTACTATGACTTATAGCTGCAAGTTTTAAAGATATACACCCCTTCATATCTGAGGCTCCAGCTAATCATTTACACTTATTTAAATATTGTCCCATTTCACTGCAACAAGGTCTCATCACATCCCTCACATTAATATAAAAAATAAATAAAAGATGCATAACATTGTCTAATTTCTTTTGTTTCAGATGAAAAAAATCTATTATTTCAGGTATAATAATGTTTTTATTTCATTCATCATTTATTTGTTATTCTGATTCTCAAACACAGATCAAAACAGAAATGTATAATCGACACTCGTCAAAGCACTAGATATGCTCCTCTCATTGTAGAGTAAAACAAGGTGAACAGCCCACTATGAGGTCTAAATTAGTCAGGGTGTCATCTCTGGTTACCAGCCTGCATCCCCTTGCTCAGGCATGCTTCTCTTAGGCTACGAGCAACAGCTGCAGGAGCGGCAACACCACACTACTCTGTCCTCTACATTGCAGTCCTACTTGGATAAAATACAGCGAAAAATGTTTAAACCTCCCATTATTTCAGCATGCTTTGGTTCCAAGGAGCCAGATTATCTTGTAATCTTCTAAGGTGGTCATAACACAAAACTGTCAAAGCTTTCTTATCTTTGATTGCTTAAGAAAAATCAACCAAAGCCCAAATAAAAACAGTCTATTTGGACTTTGGTTGATTTTTCACAATTTTTTTTTTTTTTCTCCAGTCTGACCATCACAACATCTTTGCAATTAGTACTTGAAGAGAAAGTGGCCAAGTGCAGAATGGGCTATATTAATCTAACTACCATAGATTAACAGTATCTGAAAGTCAGGACCTTAAAAATATTTGTACAGAAACCAGCAATATTAACTATTTACAGTTTGCCATGTTTTCATGAGCTTTTCAGGATACTTTTTGTTGGAACTAAGATGCTATTTTATGTCTGCCGTCTGTTGTCTTCTGAGTTTTTCATAGAATAAATGCAGAGAGGGAAGAAATTATGCCTCTGTGACAAGTAATGTTTATAATAAGGAACTGCTTAAAGATAGGTTCTTTGCTAAGTCGTCTGTTGCGCAGACACAACACAGGTTTGTTCTATTTTCCTCTTTGGTGCGTCAGCATTAGGTGGCTCAATTCCACTGAAAAAGCTCAAGAACTGCTGAGAAACATTTCAAAGCAGCCCGACTCCTTGGAAACAAGCATTGTCTTTATTCACATCCCATTCACATCTGTGCATCCCAAGTGAACACGGTCAATGTGTAGATGTCTGCCGATAAGAGGTCCATAAGTGTCCATATTACGCCTCGGTACCATGATGTGGCTACAATGCAACGCCTAGCCTTGAACAAGCCATCCTTTCAAGCAAATCTAGCTAAGTGTACTGCGGATGTTTGTGAGTAATGAGGAATTTGGGTGATATTTGCTGACTAGGCATTTATGGATGGTGGGAGGGATGGCTTATGATGGTGTGCTTAAGAGCTATGGCTGGGGGAGGAGGGGTGGTCACAGGGGGGAGATTAGGCTGAGGGGCAATGAAGGAAAACCCAAATCCATCTCCATCTCAGAACCATCCCAAAGCAGATTACTTACTTCAGCGGCAGAGGAAGAGAGAGAGAGAGGGGGCAGCAGATGAACGAGGAGGCAGTGAACGAGAGAGCAATTAGCCTAGATGCAATTTCGGCACAGTCCCCTGACTTGATATTTGACCTTTAGTAAGAGTCTCGCCAAATATCGCCTGCGAAGCGCCGACAGACCATATGGCAAAGTGCTGCTGGAGGCTGAGATCAGTGTGACTCGCTGCCTCTGTATGGTAATGGGAGGGAATGTAATTACAGCGCACTATTCCTGTAGGACGTATATTTCGCTAGCCCGCAATAGGAGTGGCTTTGCATTAAGTGGGCAATGAAATGGAATGGACCCGGTATTTCTGAGCCTGAACTGAAAAATGACTCTTTATGAGCCAGTCATGATAGAGAGAGAATACTTTGTAAAAAAAAAAATTCAGAAATCCAGGCTAAGAAAGAAAGCAGCTGGACCACAATAATTAATGTCACAGCAGAAATGTGTCAGTTGCTGGCAATGGCAGAACCTCCGCTGAGTCAGATACGCCACAGTTAGGAGAACAGGTTCAAAGCCAGAGATGAGAGAGGACAAAATGCATGCAGACACCAACCAGCATGACTCAAAAAAGCCCTAAAACTTAGACATCAACAGGATAATTAACAAATGAGGATGTAAACAGATCCTTTACAAAAGATATACATGACCTTTAAGAGTTTTGTTAGAGTTTTGTATTGGTGAAGATTGGTGAAAATAATATGCCATATATTTGTTCTTATTAGCACATTCAAATTGTATGCAGTTTCTGTTATAATTATCTATGAATATGAATATTAATATGCAGTTGTAGAGAATATGCTCTGTAATTCCATTAACAGAGCATATTATCTATTTCAAAATAAATAGATAATTTGGTAATATCTAGTGTTAACATAACATTATTGATGAACTTTCCTAGGTTAAATATCACACTCCCCTCAAAATCTTTTGGCATCCCCAGGAAAAGGCTATAAAAAGCCCCAAAAATGAGATTATCTTCTACTTCACTAGAATAATCCCACACAAAAAAAAATCAAACCTTCAATTTTGCTACATTTATTGAGCGAGGACAACAATCTATTGAGAGGATTTTCTTACTAAATTAGCAGTTCAGTAGTTAACATTTATTCATTGATTGACAAATGTAACTGGAGGATTTTAGTCATTTACACTTCCCTGTACAGAACCTTTTAATTAGAAATCCATGACTTTCTGCTTTTCTGCTGTCTGTATATGACAGAGGCCCATTTTTCATAACACTTTTCAAAGTGGAAAAGATAAGAGAACATGATATCCAAGTCACATCTATGTACGTTTACCTGTATAAATTGGGATATTGCTCCAAAAAAGTAACCACTTAGCTAAACAAGCCCACGATAATAATTAAACAAAGATTATTTCAACAAGAACTGTGATTTAAATTGGGAAACTGAGCTGGAAAAAAGGATTAAAAAACACTTTTTCAGACATTTTTAGACATCTTTTTCATAATTAGCAACAACTGATGAGAGTCTCATATTAATCATTTACTACTAGTGCAAAATAGGTAGAGAATTCATGCATTTCAAATATAATTTTTTTTCTATTTTTCTATTCATCTGACATATTTCAGTTGTTTTTTTATTCCTTAAGAGTCAGTCAGTAACAAAAGAACAGATGGGATGTGTGTGTCTTTCAGTTTTCAAACCAAGATCCCCGTCTCTCTCTGGTGACAACAAAGTAGAAAAAGCAACTCAACTGCTCTGCTAACTTTCTTCTTATGCTAAACCTTCTGTGCAAATATAAAACACATATGAGAGGCAGTGTATGTAAACACCAAACCCCACACACACACGCACGCCCACAATATTTGCCCAGTAACAAAGCCTGAGCCTTTTCTGCTCTACTTATATTCACAAAGAAGTCCCATTTAACACTGAATAATGCTTAGTAACGGTGCTAAATTATTATGTGTGAATGTAACGTTTAAACTGTACTGAAAAACATTACCTTACCTTAAACAGTTTCTTTAAAGGCTTTTAATATTTGTCAACCATAGTAAGTTATTTAGTATTACTATGTTTCTTGTGATGCACAAACAAAAATATTTTACAAATGGTTTATTGAAATACCAAATTATAATGAGGTTTTTAGAATATTTAATGTGGGAAAATTAGATTTTGTTTTCTTCCTGATCTTAATTTTTACCAGAAAAAATGAGCATCCATCGATCTGGGCTGCACAAGCAGCTGCACCCTGCTACCAAGTGACCATTGTTTCTTTTGAAATTGCTGTTGTGCTGAAGATTTTATTTCCGCCAGCCAAGCTTGAAGATAGAATCACAAGTCTAGAGACCAATGCAGGTTCCTTGAGAGGTGATATATTAAGATCCAAACCCTCCTAAGGTATTGAACATAATCTGCTAAGGTGTTTTTTTTTTTTTTTTGATACTCTGAAACATCTACTGAAAACTTTCCATCCTCCCCTCCTTTCTTCCTCTCCCAAACTATACCCTTTAAACTATTGTTAGACCTTAAAACAATTGCTCTAACTTGTGAGAGAGCAGTATTTTATTTTTTTAATGAAATTACATATTTAACCACTGGTTGGCAGCAGAGCAAATGCAGGGGTCAGAGTGTCTCTTTGTTCCCTTTTGCATCATTGCATATAAATATAACATACAACAAAACAGTCTGAATAAGCCACACATACATACCCAACACACTTTACAATAAATAAAATGCATCTTAAGCATTGAAAGTGAGTTTTTCTACTATGCAAAAGATCTGCAGAAAAGCATAAAAATGGATAAAAATATGTAGCTCTGATTAAGGCTGCAGCTGGTTCAAAGACTTTCACTTTGAGAAAGAAAGGAGAAAAACGTGTTTGATTTTTGTAGAAGTTTTTCTACAGGAGCATTTACAGGTGAAAGGTCGCTCAGTGGCAGTTTTTCTGCGGGAACCACAAGATTTGGGGATTTGGAGTCAATTTCCAACATTAAGTAGAAATATTCTTCATGTAGGTAATGTCTACATCCAACCTGTGTTGTTTAAAAGATATTTATGCTACAAATATTTTAAAATGAATTGCAGAATTATTCCAGATAATTTAATTAGTTACCTAAAATTTAGACCCATATGAATGGAGGCTGGAAGAAGTCAAAGCATCACCGTTAAATGAAAAATATTTTTGCAAATAAAATAGAGCGTGGAGGTCTTTCAATTTCCAAGACAGAAGATTAGGGCAGCGTGAGCAGGAAGGAAGAAAGGTGTACTAGGACAGGCACAAGGGAGGAGCAGTTTGGCTACCTGAGGGATCCGGTCTGGAAATCCCTAATCTCCCAGCCAAGTCGCAGCTCTTTGAACAGCGAAAGTCGTCAGCCAGCACAACGACATGTGGGTGTAACGAAGCGAGGGCTAAGCGAGGCAACATGCTGCCAGTTCTCTGAAATGTTAAATTGAAATGCAAAGTAGGAGCGGGTCGTCTTGTTTAGAGCAGATTTCTTAGCATCTGTGTGGGAGTCCTAAAACTAGGAGGGTCCACACGCAAATCTCTGCATATTTAGAGTAAATCAACATAATATTTAGGTTAGGATTGGAAGATACACACAGCTGAAGCAGAGTTTAATTTTGCTCAGGTAAATGAGAGATGAAGCAATCTGTTCTTGAAATACGGTGAATAACAAAAGCTCCATTTCAGGAAATTAAATTTTAAAACACACAAAATATTAGCTTTCACTAAGTATCACGCTTCTCAGTAAGGCTTCTGCAGCACAACAGTTATAGCAGAATTATTATTATCATCATTATTATTATACATATAAGAAGTCAATGGTAATTAAAAATGTGTGTCTAACTAACAAGAAGTAATCGAAGTTTAATAATTAGTTGGTATTAAGTTAAAGGCCCAATATCTTGTTGCCTTTCGCTTAGTTTTAGCTAGCGCTGCTTATCCTAAATGCCCTTGACTTATGCTTTGTTTGACTAGTGGTTTATTATAACAGCTTACATTTATAATATCGAGGCTAAGCACTGCAAAAAGCAAAGATATTATAGTGGTGTAAAAGAACAAATGTGACAGTATTGGTTTTTACGCAGCTTTACCTTCATATCAAACAGAAATAAATATTTCTTCTCTCACTAGTGCCCTTTCTTGACAGTCACCAGACAGGAGATGGGCTAAAAAAGAAGGGATGAAAACATGCAGCCAGTGTCAGGACTCAAGCCCAACTTTAGCCGCTGCTTTTCCCCTGAACCTCTATCAAACCGTAAATCTGACTGGAAATTCATCACAGTTTACAAGGAGCACAACGATTTGTCACAGCTTGAGTTTTAACAGGTCCTGTTCCCTGACCTGATGGATTATTTTGTGATTCTATTTTTTTTATTTATTTATTTTTTTTCGAGTCTTTGTAATTTTAAACATGTTGATCAACATCCTTTTCGGGCAGACAGCTTTAGACAAACCTTCAGGACCGGCCCACTGGGTTCACCTGACCACATTTCCTCTGTGCGGGTTACCCTTTGTCTGGTGAAAACTTCATGATATGCCTCAGTAAAAACACATAAAGCACCCATGTAAAGTGTCCGGGACACATGTCTGGGAAAAAACAAGCACACATAATGAGCTGCAATTTTTTTCTTGTCAGAACCACAAACGTTAATGTGCTTCATTGGGATTTCATGGAGTACACCAAGACAAAGTAGTGTTGTTACGTGGAAGTGAAATTGTACAGATTTCATTTTTAAAAAACAAAAATCCCCCAAATTTGCATGGATTTTTTTCATCCTTGGCTAGTTTAACATTTAATCTTAAAAAGTTAAACACATTGATGGATTTCCCCGTACAGCACACACAAACCAACAGATTTAAAACTTTAGGGAAGTGCTCGGAAGCCAGGACCAACTCTATTTTTCAGTATCAAAGTTTTTAATTTTCTGCTCTACTCAGGTTTGGGTTTCAGCGAAAGAAGGTTTTGCTGCTGTATGCTAAGCTTGAACTGTTTTGTCAATTTTAAACCTTGGTTTACACTGAAATACAAAGTGGTGATAATGTTGAATAAATAAGTAATTGTAGAATCCTAAAATAGTTACATATTGAGAAATAAGTAAGAAAGCCAGCTGATATAAACTGTAAAGCGTAATATTCTAACTCAAACAGTTTCTGATTAATACAAAGCAAAACGTGGATCAACAATTTAATACAGAGCTGGCCCAAGGAGACTCCCACACTGCCAAGTCATTGCTACTCAACAATAATCAGACAGGGAAACTGGTCACAGTTTGAAAAGACACAGGCTGCCCTCTGAACTGATTGAAATTACTTCTCTCCCCTTTACAGGACGCCTCAGACAGCGCATTTAAGGAATGTCAACAAACTGCGGACGGTGCAGTGGTCGAACAGCTGAACGAGGGGAGAGTCTCCCACCGCTGTAGTCAAGAGGGAAAAAAATTAATCCACCTGATTGTGGCATTATAAATCCTATCCTTTGCCTGCGGACCACAGGGTGACTTCACACCTCTATGACACACTTGAACCTCAGGGCATCTCAGAGAGAAAAAAAAAAACGAATATCTTTCTGGGCATGGTGTCAGATGCTCATCATGAAATATTCATAACCTGAGACCAGAGCCACAAAAGACGAGGTGGCAGCCTGAGAGGATTTGACTTGCAGAAATGGAGGTGCTTAAACCGCGTTGACCAGTTTCTCTCATCACAACTTGTCAGTCACAAAGTCACCTGATCCACGTCACTATTTCCAGACTGAATACCACGAAGCCACCTGTCATTTGCTCTCTTTAAACTTAAACACACAAACCTTTCACTTTGCTTCACACTAAGACAACTGACTAAAACAACTGAGAAAAGAAAGAATAATACAATTTGATTGTATATGAGAGCTCCAGTTTAACTACAAAAATTCAATAATGTGTTAAAAAGAAATCATCCCTATTTTTTGAACACATGTATTGTATAGAGGTAGGGTACAGAGGTATTAAGAGTATGCTGACCAGAATAAATGTTACAGACAGAAAAAAAATCTTATTTAGAAGAAACATATAGCGCAACTAACACAACCAGGAAGAACGTAGTTCTGGACTAGTGCTTCATTGTGTATTTGTGTCTGTTCTATCTTCTTAAAACCCAACCCAGGGATTAATAGAAAGTCAACACTTTGATAGAGTAGGCTTGGTCTCCTTTGAAACTGTTTTATCAATTGCCATAATAAACTAAACTTGACTCCATTGTTTCATAGCTAGAATTGAATTTGAATATGTATTTTTGACTTATGTCTATATGAATGGTTCAAACAGACAGCATATTTCTGCAAATAAAATGAGACCCTGTTTTGTAAAGTGCCTTGAGACAACATTTATTGTGAATTGGTGCTATATAAATACACTGAGTGGCATTTAATGGCAGGTTTTAGTACACTGCGATTCTCCTATGCACCAGCACACATAGTAAATAGTGGTTGCTACAGTCTATTTTGAATAGGTCACATTAGTAAACAAACTTTTTTTTTCTCCTTCCCTGGTCATTTTAAGCTTTTGGATATTTTCTCCTTCTAACTGGAGAAAAATGTGAGTCTGTTTTTAACCAAAATAGTTTTCGGAGAAAAGGTGCAGCACACGACTATGAGATTGCGAACAAAAGTCAACAGACTCGATCGATGACAGCTTTAAGACAATGTTAAATTTTGTAGCAATACAAAGCTTACATTTTACACGAAATATTAAAAGTCAGAAGCCTAATGTCTTTATTGATTTTGTTATTTACAGCATGTTAATAAAAGTCCCCAATAAACATAAAAAGGAACAAAGCAAGGATATTATTGTCTAATAAAACATGTTTTTTTACCTTTGTTTGAAATAAAAGAATATTTTTTATTGTGGCATAAATGCAACCCAAAGTGTTTTGCTCTGCACAGTCATCATCTCCTGATTTCCTACATGTGATATAATTGCATACAATTACAAACATAAAGTTTTGTAGCGTGGTTGCTGATAAATCAAATATCTGAATGAATGTAGTCTGTGCAGGCAAAGATCTGCAGCTCTAATTTAGATGACTGTATGTTTAAGACATCAGAAAGGAATAATATGAATAATGTATTTACACTCTGGTCTTTATCTACACAAACAATGTGCCCTCAAAATTGGATAAAACCTATGAGTTTAATTCTCGTGAATTAAACAGATATAGCTATCACCACAAGCGTCCAACTCTTAAAGACCAGAGATGTTTGCACAAAGTGCTAGTGGTTTTGCAATAACTTGGCAACTGTCTCACAAAAGCCATGTCTTCCAGTGACTGTCCCTGATGTTGTTGCAAAAGATCTTTGCAACCTGCAAATAAATGATCAAAAGTCTGTAAAATGCTGTTGCTGTTATTTTGTATAGTTTAAATGTTTTGATTGTAGTTACCATTTCTAGTAATAAGAATTATAATCCCACCATGTTATACTAAATATCAAGAGATTCATTAAGAAAAGCTAATAAATGAATTCTGAGAGCTATTCTTAAAGTGTTTGTGGCCCTTTAAGGCGCACCATGGAAATGAATTATTTTGACTTCATGATGTCATAGTATATATCAATCTCTGACTACGCCTACCTGATCATCCCGTCTACTCTAAAACTCTTTAGGATCTTGCAGTCATAGATGCTGACAAACAGAAAATCTGAAAAGCCTAAGCTATAGACAGCGTCTAGTTAGTCCCGTTTAGATTACTGTAGAAACACAATGAAAGGGGGAATACGGATGCAGAGCAAGTACAAAAATATGCAGTCCATTTCAACATCACACAAGCAAGGCTTATTATTTACACAGATTCATATAAAAAATATGCATTAATGCTTCCTTCCTTCCTTCAACAAAATGTTGCAACCTAGAATAAATTTTCAAAACACTGTACCATTCTCACTAGGTGTCTTGGAATGAATGGGAATCCTGCCGGAAGCTTTTGGTTAGCTCTGCTTTGTGGCCAGTGCGATACGGATCCACTTCCAATGGTACGACGGACAAAAGCTAAATGAGCAGTAAATACAAACTCGATAAGATTCAATTCACCTCTCAACAATAATTAAGTCTGATTCAGTGAGTTTTGATTTAATAGAATACAATAGGATGTGATACAATCAGTTCGGATAAAGCAAGAGAATAGTGCTTTGTGACTTACAGAGCATAATTAGTAGAAACAGAACATTTCTCAAGAAAGCCTTGTACTATAATACTTTTACATAAATCACGTTGCTCTCATTAATCGGACACTTTGCTGTCTCAAAAACAGAAACCGAGGGAACAAAATACACTGGTCAGCGTTGTTTTTATACCAGTTGCTATAAAATAAATTGCTTCTTCGGGAACATTTGTGAATTGATCTGCACTAGACTGATGAGGTTCAAAGGTACTAAGTGAACTTCGAATTCAAGACGAAGAAACATGTCAAAGAAAACACGTTACACTGCTTTGGGAAAGCATTTAGCCTTTTTGATTTCTATGAAGGTAATGTTAAATAAAATATTTATGACCATGATTTAAGCTAATTTGTCCTCCAAATAGAATACACACCACCATATTTATTACAAAGAACAACAAAGTCAATGTTTGGAAGGAGCCATCATAAACCCTGATCTCAGTACAGTGGAAAATCTGTGGGCAGAGGTGAAAAAGGTGCGTAAGCAAGTGAGACTACAAACCTAACTCACCTACACCAGTTGAGAGGAAAGAACTAAAAGACCAAACTATTGTAAGAAGCGTGTGGAAGAATCCATCCATCCATCCATCCATCCATCCATCCATCTCTCTAAATCCAAGGATGATTTAGAGAGAGACCAATGAACCTGACAGTCATGTATTTCTACTGTAAAAGAAATCCAGAATAGAAAAGTAAAAATGAGAAGTTAAAGAAAAACAACAAAACAAAAAAGATCGAACAGATACGATTCTCATTATTCTGGCATTTGACCCAAATAGCAAAGTTTTGTCTGATTTCATGTCAGACTGAGAAAAAATATTTTACGCCTTGTTTTTAAAACGTGGATACAAATTTCTGGTTTTTACTACATATGTACCTAGCTACAATGTCCAAAATATGTGAATGAATGCATGACTCGGATTTAAAGGTATTTACTAGTAAGATTGATGCATAGAATTTTGCATCATTTCAACTCCTGATTTTCAATGGATATTGAATAACGTTGATGTTTATTCAGTAAACTGATGTAAGCTTCACACTCACACTTCCCAGTTACAGTATATCTATAGCTTACTGTAGTCAAAACATGAAACAACTGCAGAAATAAAATACAAAAATAATTCAGAACCACACTGGCCCAATATCGTGGTGCAATACTCTGTGCATCTTTACTGAAGACTTTCCTCTCAGACTCTTTTTTTTTTTTTTTTACAGTCTCTAAATAATGACGAGATACCTTTTAACTTCGCAGCCCGAGTTAGCATCAATAATTTATTCTTATCCATTTAAAATTTAAAGCGCCGCACATTAACGTCTTGCCACACCTGCTCCTTCACGCTGTCCACCCTCCACTGGGCTTTTTTTCACCGCTGTCCCCGTCTCTCTCTTAGCTTCTCCTTATGCTATAATGGAGACAATGACAAGTCCTCCTTCTCTTCACTGAACCACGGATGTTAAATGAAACGATGGCAGAGAAGGCGACAGACCATATAATGTAAGGCCATCGTCCAGACGCCTCCAATTACGCTTTGGCCTTAATTGGTGGCCGTGGCAAGGATGAGGAATTCTTCATTGGTGTGCATTTGCGCCTTTCAAAGCACAGCATTGGCCCAGAGAGGACAGCGAGTCAGTGCAAATGAAAGCTGACAGAAAATCCACATGGTACAATCGGTCTAGGAGAAAAAGGGCATGACAGTTACTAAAGGGGACCTGGGCTCTGAAATAACTGGGGGTAGTTTGCAGGGAAAGATCTGTATAATTAAGCGGTCTGCATTGTTGTTCAGATGGTAAATTCCCTTTGTCTTGACAGGAGTGGACTGTTGCCCTTTTGGCTGCGATGCGTGGCGGTGTTCACCATCTCCTTTATTTTTTTTTTTCCACACTCCTCCAGACCTCTGTGACCAAGTTAATTTTCAAATTTTAAGCTTCAATAAATCCAGTAAGTTAGAGATTCATGGATCTTAAGGCCACATGTCCTTCAGAGTTTTTCCTTCACATTTATTTTATTTATTCTTCACCCCCTTCTCCTTAGCCCACAGAGATTGACTTGGAGCAGCCGGTGTTATCTCCAGAGAGGCAAAGGTTGGTGGGGGGGGGTGGAGGGGAAGGCCACAGATTTGTCCTTATCTATTCTGAGCACACCTAAAACAAATTAGACCTGGCGGCCGCTGCTTATTTGGCTCCCCCACTCTCATTAAGGGGCTGAAATCCAGGCTATTTTCCTCGAGGTCCTGTCTCTCTACCATTTTGGGGTCTTGTCTTTTATCGCCACAGCGAAGGTTTCCAGACAGACATGCCGCCTTTTCATCTCAACCATTTCATGTAGTCAAACCAACCCTGCACAAATACCAAGACTGGGAGAGTGAGCATCCCGCCCTATGCTGAGATACTGTTTTCCTACACATCACTTGATGCTGGCCTTTGACATTTGTTAATTGAAAGAGCAATCTGTTCAGTCTCATCCTGGTCTCCCTTCAACCTTATGCTGCAAGCAAATCGAAGCCTCTTTAGATGTAGCTGCATGTTTTTTACTCTGTCTCTGGAACGAGAACAAATGTCTTCAAATTCAATATTATATCGTATTGCATAGTTGCATAGTACCATATTGTATTTAGGTGTGGGCGATATGACAGGAGTGAACTCTAAAAATGTTGAAACATCGATTATCTGCAATATCAGAAATATTGTGAAGGCCCAGGTAATGCAGACAGTGTTGCGCAATTTGATAAATTAGGAATATCATGTTCTTTTTTACATATTTTGTGAAATTTATTGTTTTTTTATTTGGTCTTTTCTTTGAAGGTAATCTTAGCGATGTCAGGTCTGTAAATTTTCTTAAACATTTTACTTTATAAAATAAAGGTTAACAAATTAATAAGTAAATAAATAATTACTAATAATTTACGCTTTTAACCTAATCAATCAACAATCATTTCCATTTCTACTTTTTCTTACAGGAAAGTGCAACAAAAGAAAGACTGAATTAGCTAGTGCAGATGCATGTCATACTCAAACCATACATCACCAGTTAATAAGAGCAACAACTGAGTGCTTAGTTCACACAATTAACTACAATTTGAAGAAAAATGTTCCTCAAGGCAAATTATCAGGAAGTCATATAGAAATAGAGAATGGATGCTAATGTTAGCTTATAGTTTTTATACTCTTGAGCATTTTATTCTTTATCCCTTAGCTTCAAATAAATACCTTTAATGTTGCAAGCATTCTCTTTGTCTGACTGGTGTTGGTTACATTAAAATCTGAATCTATTTTCAGATAAATAAAAATACAATTAAAAAATAATCCATAAATGTCCTTTGGCTCAAATACCCATATGCTTTTCTTTAAGAGAACTTTTGATTTGGAACATCTTGCCCCCAGAAGGGTTCAGATGTCTGTTACTCAAGTGCTTTATGACAGCAAAAGAAACACCAAAACAGTCTCCAAAATATTATTGATCATGTTGAGTATATAATAACTGAGAAAAAAAATAACCAAGGGACATGATTTACTCTACTACTGGTTTTTCATGGAAAATCATCCATTAATATTACGAGTATAGAACTTACTGTTATGTTATCAATGACAAAATAGTTTACTTTTTAAGATGACGTTATAGTTAACGTTACCTGGCGTTGCAGAGCTTTGTGACACTCAGAATTAAATATATAATAATGTTAAAAAATGGCACTCAGAACTATATTTCTGTATCAGTGGAAGCATTTTTTAACCATCATCATCATCAGTGCTCTTATATATTGTTTACATACTTCTTTTTAAGGAACAAAATAATATGATAAAAAAAAATATTATAGTAACTGTGACAGTGGTTCTGGTTTTCTGACACGTTAACCTGTTTATACCTGCTACACAAAGGATGCTGAGGGAGGCACACAAACAGATATTTACTAAGACAAACATTTCCCACTGCCTTTGCCTTCCTCATCCATCTGCAAACTCTACAAAGATTTACAAAATAAGATTTTAAGAAGTAACGATCCATCCAACTTTGCACATGCCGACTATTTGTAAACAAAAACAAATGAGTCATTTTTAAAGTTTTTTTCCCAAAATGTTTGCGATGAGTTATCTTGACTGTGTCAAAAAAGGAGAACGGTTGAGGTCATATTTCTAATTAAGGTATAATGTAACATTAGCTGAATTCATGAATGAATAAATGTGAAATGTTTATGCTTTCTCTAAAACATTCCACATTTTCTGACAGCTCTGTGTGAGCCGGTTATGGATTATGTTAGCACATCGCCGTATTCTGCAATGATCAGAAAATCCTGGGTTACAAAGCCTATAAAATGCTGATTTAGAAACAGATAATTGGACTCACAGAATGTTAGTGTGGTTTGTATTTTTCTTCCATTACACTTTCCAAAATGCAACAACGTATTTTTGCTCTACCAAGTTACAGCTATTTGTTAGCTTCTTTGATAAATTAAAAGTTAGTTTGTCGTAAATAGCTTAAGCAGCAAACAAAGAGAAAGTCTCCTCCTGCTCTCACATGAGTATAGCATTTGAATGTTAATGCGGGACCTTTGAGCCATCTGAGCTGGAGCTATGCAAAGGTAACTGCTCGGGAAATGTTAGGTTAGATGAGATTCATCTGCCAGACTAATCCATCCTGGAGCCTGAGAGCAGCAGCAGAAGCGGGAGCAGCAGCAACGAGACAGAGCAGGATCTGCTGCAGAACGGCATAGCGGTGACACGGGGCAATTCTCCAGGGCCTTGCATTAGCGCGCTAAATTAAAGGGGGTATTAGATTAAATTGGCTCTCCGATTTCAGGGGTGTGAGTAAAATTCTGATTTGCATTTTCCACCGCTGCTTAAGATATAATTAGTTCAGGGTGATTCCCATGTGGAAAACATTGACAGGCAAATCTAACTGGTTGCCGGTAGCTTATCGTCTCTTGCAAGGCAAAAAGGTACGCTCAGCTCATGCTTGGTGTGTTACTCTGTGCTTGTGTACCTCTTTGCCTGTGTGAGTGGGAAAACAGGTGCAAGACAGGAAACATACTATTTGTGAGTTCTGTTAACTCCGCATCTGAGGTTACTACATCACCTGGTTTCTCAAGTTTTCAACCAGATGACAATAAAATTTAAGCAGTTATAAAATCAACACACTATTGATATTGGGAGGAAAATACAAAATAATGTACCTTGCAAAAATATTCATGACAACTGGATATTTTTTCTTTCTGGGGTGTTAAAATGAAAAAAATAAATGAATAAAAATATTTTATTTGGGTTTTCAGTGATAGATCGAAACAAAATAGTGTAAAATTGTAAAATGGAAGAAAATGCATAGATAGTTTTTCTTTTTTTTGTTTTTACAAATAAAACTGAAAAGTGATGCACATATTTGCATTAGCATCACTTGATCTAAGTCATGGAACTGTAGCTGTGGCTGTGTTCTTAGGGTTGTTGTCCTGCTGGAAGGTGAACCACCGCCCCAGTTTCGATTTGCATAAAGGGTTTTCATTCAGATTTGTCCTGTGCTGAGTGTCTTCTCTCTTTCCATCGACTTGTCCCGATCCCTTTTACAGAAAAGCATCCACACAGCATCACGCTGCCACCACTACAGGGTTTGTCGCCTAGTTGGTTTGCTGTGTTCAGGGTGATGTGCAGTGTTAGTTTTCAAGGTAGAGAACCATGTCGTGGTAATTTTGCAGTTGTATCATACTATTTATTTTTCAGACCACTGATTGAACAGAGCTTTGGGAGATATTTGAAGCTTGGGAAATTAACCTAAATAACCTAAATCTGCTCCAAACTTCTCCCCCAACCTGTCCGATGTACTCATTTGTCTTCATTATGCTGTTTGTTCCCTAATATTCTTTAACAAACCTCCAAGGTCTTTACAAACACAGCCAAATTTATACTGAGAAACAATATAACTCCACACAAGTAGACTGTCTTTACTAGCTAAGCAACTTCTGATGTTAATTATTTATAGTGGGTTTTGTTTAGGAGTAGCAGAGTACAGAGGGCTCAGTACAAATGTATATCACACATATTCTATTGGTCTGTTTTGGTCCACCACATACCACCCAGTAAAACACTGAACAATTTTGCGTGGCACTGTATTCGCATTAATGTAAGGTTCATGTAAAAAAAATTAAACATATCTCTCAAAACTAACTCAGGAGCTTCCCTCCTCTGACACAACTTTTGACTCTAAAGCATTTCTGTCGCCAAAGCCTCACCTGTAATTACAAACGCAGAGCCAAAAATAACAATTACTGCCAGAAAAGTCCATCCTATAAATTACTGAAGAAGGTGAAGAAGCTTTTAAAAGCAAGTGCAGGTTTGCTTAAAGGCTGCACACCCTTGCTAATTCCACCCTTCTTTGCAAATAGATGTTTTCCAGAAGAGAGTCTCCCCTCGGATAATAAACATGAATCCAGCTTCCTGCGCACCTGCTTGGGGGCACCTGTTTGAACATGAAACTGACACATTTGGAGCATCCACATCCAGTCCACACTAAACCAAGAGCAGCATTGTTTTTCCACACTGTCCAAAAGCTACATCAATTAAACTCAGTTTACCTCATAGTGTATTAGAGGCATTCAAAACCTGGACACTTGTGAGTTCATGCAAAAGATGCAAGGTTGTTTTAGGTTTTCACCTTTAGACTTATTTGAAAAAGGGAGACTCTGGTTATTGTCCTAACATTGTTTCTTGCATTAAACGTCATTAAATTTAATTCAAACATGCATATTTCTAAAAATTTGTTTCAAAAGTCAACTTCTTCCCAAATAACCGCTAGCTGTACTAACAAACTGTAACACTTGTTTTCAGTGAGAAATATTTTTGGCCAAAATGAGAGCAACAACGACATCAGTAGCCAGGGCAAGGCATGTATGGTGAGCTTAGAATACTTAATATAAAAAAATCAAGAGCGATATATTCAGATTAACTAAAAATAAAATATGTGAACCATCTGGAATCAGTGTACAATAGTTTGGTCTCTGTTTGACCAGACCAACAGTTCTTTTTTTTTTCTTGTCTAAATCATTTTTGGCAAAAATGAATACTTACACCATTATTTTAGGAAGAAGATAATATTGTGATTTCCACCTTTTTCTCTAAGATGTTCCTAAAGCCAATACAGCATCAAAAATGCTCTCTTTTTTTGTTTTTTTCATGAATCCAATTGGGTTTTTCCAAATCTAAAACTGTATTTTAAATAATCTCTGTTCAGAGTAAAATAATCTAGACAAGGTTGAACTAGTATAAACATATAATGTTGACCACGAGATGGTCAAAAGCTGTACAGACTTCTTGAAAACTCTTTGTTTGTGAATTAGATACCAACTTTACACCACCATGGACACCCAGTACCCCTGACTGGAAATCAAATTAGGTTCTGGATTACCCATTTGACATATGCTGCACGGGACAGAAAGCCATCTAACCCATATCAAAAACTGTCAGTAACTGAGGTTTTGTTTTTAAATTGATTAACATCTATTTTAGTAACTGGACAATTTTTTTTGTCAGTGAGGAGGTGAATAATCTGCCTTGTTTCAATATTTTTTTGTTTTAGCCCAGCCCCTAAACATAAGAAATAACTACAACTTGTTTGTTCAATTTGAAAATATAGTAGTTTTGTTACTCAACAGAAGACAGATAGTTAGATTCTATAAGAAGAAAAGATTTTTGTAAACATCATCCTGTCAAAACAACCAACCAACATTTTGTTCTTTGGCTAATTGTAAACAAACAACTGTAAAAACACAGAGTTTCGACATTATGACATGAGCTCACTGTCTTACATTTCCTTCATTCTAACATTAAAAAGTTACATTTCACATAGTTACAGCCACTGTTTTCTGCTAAATTCTTCCACACAACTTTTAAGTCAGTTTTGAAGAAAAAAAATAGTCGTCTTTTAATATCGTCAGATCAGGTTGCAAACACCTCCTGTACTCTACTGTGGTTGCCAGCACGCCTGGTGCTGATCAGAGATCACATGGGTGGGATTCTGAGATAATATGATTTGTCCAGGAAAACTGTCAGAATACATATCATAAGCTGGAGATTTAAACATTTGCTGGATGAGATCTTTATGGTGGTGTACTAATATAACACCAAACTGGTTATGTAGCAACAGAAAACCAAACCATTGTTGTTGTTGTTGTTGTTGTTGTTTTTGTAGAACCTGTTTTCCACTAGCGTTGGTAACACTGATCTAAAGAAAACTACAGGAAGTGAATATGATCAAAATCTCAATTTGACTGCAATTTAAACTACTTTTCATTTGATCACTAGAAAGGACTCAAAGCAGTAATTTGATATTACATTAGTCTATCTTATCTTAGAAAACCACGGTAAAGAGGTGGTGGCGAAAGTGAGCAAAGATTTTGACAAACTGATGTCTTAAGTTCAGTTTTAACAAATGAATCCATAAATGGTATTTTTCTAAAAGTAGATTAGGTAACACTTTATGATTAACCCAGTTTTCCTCTCTGTGTAATCACTTAATTAATGAGCAAATTATCCGAGCCTCAGGTTGCATCTGTTAGAAACACATTCATCCGGGCCCCTGTAGGCATCTGTGTGAGTATGAGGGCAAAGAGAAGCATATTTACGGCTGAAGATTCATATTTGGCCTTTGCACTTGACGCCCAAATGTCAACTAGAAAATAAATCAGCTTGAATGAACCTGTTTGCCTTCATAGCTCTCTTGATATGCATCTGTCCCAGACTGATCCTACACACACAGTCTGCATACTGTGTACCCACACTTCAATCAGTTCATTCATAATGTGTGGAAGGGGATCAGTTTATGGGATTAACCCCCCACACACACACACCTCCCACACACACACACACACACTCATACAACACTTTGGGGCCAGGGAAGGGGGGTGTTTTGAAAAACGCCATCAGCAGCTCCACCATCACTCTCACCATCTCTTGGTGGTCAGTGGCTGAGGCTTTGTGGGATATTGATTCTCCCCATCCAGAGACGGCTTCCATAATTGGTTAAAATGACCGGGTGCGGAGAGAGATGGCTCTCTGCTGAAAACCATTTCCCAGCCCTGCTTGGAGCAGAGCCAAACTCGGGGTTGTTCGGATGCGTTCCAGCCCCAGCCTGACTGGCAGCAATTAGGGGTGTCTGAGCCAAGCTCAGCTTGCGCTCCGCACAAACACCCCTAATTACTGCCAATTAGGCTAGGCGGGTAGGCAGATTTGAGAAAGCAGGGGGATGTTCAGGCATGGGTGGGCATGGAAACAATTTTCAAGGGCTTAGAACGTGACTGGATGAAAAGGTTAATGCTTTGGAGTGCGAGGGGGATAATAACAAAAGAAGGGGAAGCAGAGCCTCCGTTCTCACCTCCAGCGACGAGCCAGGCTTCTTCTTCAACTCCTCGCATTTCCTAAATTTGCAGATCTGGTGGCCTGTTTTGCGGTTCCGACAACTGCTGCAAACACCACAGTTGATTAGCCGCCTGCAGGGTGCACACACCCCACACCTTTTCCTTTTCTTCTTCGCTGGGTTTCCACTGGATGCTGAGGAATTATTCTGTGGGCAGTCTGCCAGATTGGCAATTTGAAACGCACTGTCTGTAACGGCTGCTGAGGCTGCGGGGGAGTGAAGGGCTGTCATGACGATGACCCCGGGAGGTAATGAGATGCCCCCTAAAGCCGGAATAGCGGAAAAAGTTCCAACGCGTTCTGGGAGATTCATTATCTCTGCTTCAGCAGCACCGCATTTCAGCTTGTTCATGCATTCTCCTGCTAAAGGTCTGCAGTGTTCGGGGGATAAGGTAGAGAGGAAATTATTATTTGCCATTTGCAGCGTCTCTGGCGGCACGCCAGGCTTCCCCGGCCTCTGGGAGTCATTTCTATGCATGCTGGTCCTATTAGGGTTTATTGCCGCTGATTTCCTTCCCCAGAGCATGGCGTTATCACAGTTCCAAGGGGACATACCAATTCTGGCGCTGGGAAAAATGGGCGTCGTGATTCGGGCAATTTTTGCAGTCTGCGGAAACGCACCGTTCGTTTTGTAAAAGTTCGCAAAAGACCTGTACCTTTCCATTTCTGCGTTATAATCCAAGAGCTGACTTAATCCACCATCCTGGAGATTATCCTTCTGCAGGAGCGACACATCTGCATTTTGTCCATTTTCAATGCAAAGCGCATTGTTTATGTTAGACATGGCTGGGGAGTACTTGTCAGTGTTCAGGGGGAGAGTGTGAAGGTGCACGGGCCTTTGTCGAGCTGAAGCTGGTTAGGAACAATGAGTAATCATCCTGGTGTGTCTTCTTCAGCACTAGAAAGCAGAAAACGGAGAAGAAATAACAGTTATATGTACAGAAAAATGGTAAACGGTGTCATGCAAAGTCAGCTTTCGCTTTTCTACTTCAAGTTTCTCTAAAGGTAGCAACTGAACATGTGAAGCATTCTGTGACATGTTTTCAGGTTCTAAGGCTATTAAAAAGCAGTCCAAATGGACCTGCATCTGGTGACAGTGACATGATGAATGTGACAGACCAGCCTACAATTATTGTAATGCTGAAAAATATTTGCACATTTCAGTAAAAAGGAAGACTTTCAACACTTTTAGATCTTGAGAACAAATGCATTAAACATTAGGACATTAATATCAATACGCCAATATATTTTTGTATGTGATACTGCATTTTGAAACATCAGAAGGGACCCTCATTCATACTATAAAACAACAACAACCACAATCTTAAAATAAATACTTGGATTTCTCTAACACATCAAATTATTTTCTACAGGACTCATAGTACAGCTAAAGTACAGTGCATATATCGATTGCATCTGCAGCAACGGCAATAGCAGAGGCAGCTCTGTCCATGTAAACAAGACCCTCACTGGTGTCTCTTAAGAGCACCTGGCATTCATTCATGGCCACTATTACAGTGGCAGCCCTCAGTGATAGCCAGCGGTGGATTTACAACCAGATCATGGACCAGACCAACCACAGTGTCAGCTGCCTGAGGATAGGCCTCCTGAATGTGTGTGGGGGAGGGGGTGGGGAGGGGGGCATTTCCTTTCTCTGCCTTTCCAACCAGTCTGTCTGGATTTGGTTTCCACAGATAAAAGCCCATTAAACACATCTCTCCCTACTTCCATTACCGTTTTCTGGGCTTTCTCTTTTAATTGCGGGTCCGTCACTGGAACCGTCAAGCATTTCATATCCTATCTGTAGTTTTCACAAAGAGCAAAATATAAATGTGTACACACAGAGCTGAGATCGATTCTCACAGTCGCCCCAAGAAATCATCTGGTGACTGTAATCAGATGATTTTATGCTTGAGCAGCGCTGATCATAACAATGACACTCTTCAGAGCAGTGTTGTTACTGAAGTAAGAAGTTTTAGCTATTTTCAGTTTCAAAACAGTGTTTAAAATGGAGTTTTATCCTTTAGAGCAGAACAGTTCTACAACACTGGCAGCCTTTTTGAAGATCTCACAGTCTGCACTTTACACAGCAGAAAATACACATTTACTGTAAGTGTAAGTTCTGCTGATAACACTATGATAAGACACAAGGGGAAGTTTAAAGATTTGGACTTATTGTCATTTTGTCTTTGCTTTGAAATAATTATGAAATCAGGTTTCACCACAGAGCTGTGTGACATGATCATTGCCCTCTCACATATACAGTACAGTGTGACATCACCTCTTATTCCAATAAATATGTTTTTCACGACAGAAAAAAATATTAAGACTTCTTTATACATATTTGGACAATTTAATAAACCTTCTGACAGTAAATCTGAACTTTTACGATATTTTCCATTTGAAAAAAAAAAGAAGAAAAAACTACGTAACTAAGTTGTATAAAGCTCTCCTCCGGCTTTTTATTTTGGTCCACATTTACTTTTCAGCACATTATGAGCACATTTAAAACCATTATCATCACTGTGAGGTACATGATATTCTGTTTTACACAGCTTCCAAGTCTCATGAAGTTTTTAAACTGCATGCCTGACATAAGGGCTTGAACTATTGATAAATTTGATGGCTAGAAATGTCTCCAACATAATTAAGATAACGCTGTACCTAGGGTAATGAAATTTCTTGGTCCTTTAGCTCATTTTGCTAAATCTTCAATCAGGAATGTTGGGGTTTACTTTGATTAAAGTTCACATTAAACTTTCAGGAATCTTTGGTTCATTCATATTTTTACTCCTTTTTGTGGAAAAGCTTAATTCTACTGTGTCATGGTCTATAGTGGAAACTGTTATTCATTTGGCATTTTTCTTTCACAAAAACTTAATATTCATCCTTGGACCATCAATAGATTTTTCAAAGCACCACTGCCAAATTTCTAGCCTATTTAGTTTTAACATGTCACTCCATTTCTAACCAGGCACACTGTCTCTCCATTCTCTTTAGAGTATATCAGGAGATCTTGGCTATCACTTTTGGACCTCTAAATGGATAAGCATTGACATATATCTCAGACGTTTTAAATCCTAATGTTCCAAGCATTACTCTGAACTCTTATAACCAGGACTTGCTGGTTCTGCTGGAACAAGGATGAAAACTAAAGGCAACAGACATTTTTAAAATTGTTTTTCTTCAATCAGTGGTACTGATTGACACCATTCTTTTTTCTAGCATAGTGTGATGTTTGCCTCATAATGCAATATGTCAATGAGATTTACTTTTACATTAAAGCACATGTTCTTTAAAACTTCTTTCATTACATTCAAACCATGCAAAACACTAAATGATGATGGTTGATAAACTATGAGGAGCAAAAATTGTGGGACTTCTCAATTTTAATAAATTACCATGGGGAACATTTTAATTTTCAGCATTTGATCTACTGATCAACAATCAGAGCCAATGAAGGAAAAATTCAGAACTTGGCTTTTTTGGAGAAATAATTATTTCCCCTTTTAAAAAAAAAAAAAAAAAAAAAAAAACTTTTTATTGTACAGTGTTTAACCAAACTGGACAGTAAAAAAACATTTATGCTCTGGGTGTGATTATTTATAGTTCTTATTGTATTGACAGGTCAGAACTTTAAAGTCATTGATGGAAATCGGTCACAACATATCTGATATGTTGAGTGCATTTTCCCCAAATTTTTCAATGAGAGCAAATATCTTCATTGTTAGCTAAAAAAATATATACATATAGCCCCATAGACACCACGTTGCCACAACAGCAACAATTTCTTTCAGAAGAAATGTTGAAGTTACTGCACACAAAATGTGACACCAGGGTGCTGTGAGCAATCCCTTCCAGATTTTCAAGTTCAGTGTCGACCAGCAGCCACCCGTAAACAAAACCTCCCTGGCTTAATAATCAGCACCTCCTCAGGGTCATTATTACTTAATCAATTCACCCCTGGAGCGAAATACGCAGCCCAGAGGCAATCAAGTCACGGACATTGATTTTTTCCGCCTGTAAACAAAGTTTCCAGAGACAGAAATGTTCAATACTTGGGGCTGGAGGGAGACAGACAAAAAGAAGGAGAGAAAGAAAAGGGGGAGGAGAAGGAAGAAAGACAGGAAAGAGGGGAGAAAATCAGACAGGATGCAGATAGGTAGATATTCAGATCAAAGGTCAAATCGTCCAAAAAGATAAATAAATAAAGGTGAGTAGTGCAACAGTGTAAAAAGGGGAAAAATCCACAGAGATGAGTGCAACAGGAGCAGAAACAGGCTAATAAAATGCGTCTAGGTGCCAAAAGCCAAAGGAAACAGAGAAAAAGACAAACACACAGAGAGAGAGAGAGAGAGCATCACCTACCGGGTTCCCGTTGAGACAAGGCTCCCAAGATGCTACCAGCCCGCCACCGTGTTACCGCACATCACTGCGAGGCGATATGTGGAGGGAGGCAGGGGGGATTTAATGCAAAGATGCCAGAAAAGACGCACAGACAAGCCGCCCGAGGGGAGCAGAACCACCGCGTCTCTCTGTGTCTCTATCAGTGTGTGCGTTCAGATCGCTCAAAACAAAAGAAGCATTTTTTTCGCTTGTCCTGCCAAACTAGGAAGAGAGGTTGAAAAGTGCATCTATAAAACGAGAGTGGGTAAAAATTAAAAATAAAAATCTAGATCGCAGCGCTGGATGTATATATAGGTGCTTCCTCTCCTCTTGTTTTGTGCGTCTGCCTGCTCTCTGCTCGGTCCGTGTCTCCTGTCGCTGTGTGTGGCTGATTGGTGCTGAGGTGAGGAAGCAGGGATGTGGACACCTACTGATCATTGGCTGGAAATTACTATAGAAACACTGGGGAGGAGGGAGGACTGGAGAGGGAGGGATGTGGCTCGGAGGGGCGCACCGAGAGAGAGGAGTATCCGCGCCGCGCTTTGACACAAACATTTCTAACATATTTGTTTCATGGCGGGATCTTTAACGAGGAGGAGGAAGCGGGGTGTCATTTTTGCCAGACGCGCCCTTTAATAGTGTGTGTGTAGGGGGGTGTGTGTGTGGGGGAAACTTGTCAAATTAATTTAAATGGCGCTGAGCTGTGATTAAGATAAAATGCCTCCGTCGGGTTGTTGCCCCCTCCCTCCTTCCTATCTCAGTCCAGCGACAGCTATAATTACTGGGTCCTCCGGGATCCGGCGCGTTATAAATCCCGCCTGCCGGCCACCCATGCCTTCAGATCAGCTCCAGCTGACAACCCGGGCTCCTCCTGAAACATTTATTCCTAGAATCCCCCCACGCCCCCCGTTTAAGAGTTCGCGCTTTCCTTCATTTTGATGCTTATTAGCTTTGCTTTAAATCAAGACTCCTATCAAACCTCCACGATGGATTTTTCTCACTCAGCACTTATTCTGAGTTTTTCGTGGATAATTTAGCAATAAGAGAGAAGCTGACACTGATGTCAATTCTAGGATTTGCTTGTTTGGGCTGTTAAATATTCACACACTGAAAATGGTCTTGTCCTAATTGTCGGTATGAATTTTAGACTGTTTTAAGCAACTTATGCTTATCCATGCTCAGAGTCAGCTGTATCATATTCTCATAGTCTTATTGCACAATACTCATATCCATCCAAGTCATTACCAGCTGCGTAGCCAGACACTGTAATATTTGCTCATTCTTCTTTGCAAAATAGGTTAAGCTCAGTGTGAGTGGAGGAAAAGCATTTGAAAAAGGTCAAATAAGAAGGATGCATTCTTAACACCTTCAGATTGAAATAAGAACATGAATGAACAGCCTCCAATTATTATGGCAGTCTCATTTTAAGGCTAGGAAGCAAAATAAAATATTGGACTGCGAAAAAGTTTGCAGCCTAATAATTTGTGTTATTCTGTTGCATAATTTCTGAGCAGATATTTCATACCAAAACTGCAATTTTATTTTATTTTTTTGGGTGCGTGCTTAAATTACAGCTCAGGCATGTATCATTTTTGGCCAAAGTTACAAAGAGAGGGGATGGAATAAAGAGCCACATATAGCTCTTTAGCTGCAGATTGGAGACCCTACAGCCTTAGCATATTCAGCACTTCTCCTCCACCAAATATGGCCAGTCAAGTTGATACCAGCAAGCTCAGTTTGTGTCTCAACTGATCACAGCACTCTCTCTCGCTCTTAAAACCTCTAAATCATTTACTTGTTCACTTAAAAAACACAAGATGAGTTTATATGTGTCACTTCTATTGAAAAAGTTTGAACATTTAAATCTATGACAACACAGGCTATTGTTTTATCAGTGACGCACTTAATAACTGTGAACCCAACCACCTTCAGACTGTTGACGCCTTCGTCTTAGTGATCTTACCCCACATTGCTCAGACTGAGGGTGAAAAATAATCATCACCTCTCACTTTCTCACAAAGCTTCATGCTGATGTTCTTCCAGCCTGTTCCGTTGTGTTTTGTATATAAGTTACCCAAAAGCAATAAAACAAAGGAGAGATTTAAAAATCTTATTATACACAAAGTAATAGAGAGAAGGAATAATGTCACTTGGACGTTCCACAGGTCGAGGCTAGGATGTCTGATCTGGAAGAAAGTAAAACAGAAGACCTCAGTAGGGACTTGAAGTAGAATAGCAGGGTGAGTTTTGACAGGATCTTGGTTCTCTGCTTTCCCAAGTTCAGACAGTGAGTAGTGGAAAGTAGTGATGCTGATGATATAAAGGTAGAAGCTGTAGAAGCAAGTTTGTAGGTAGAAGCTTTGTTTGTCACACTGTGAGAATGGCACAGATCCTGGTAAGTATATCCAATAATTAGAAGAGCATCTGCTTTCATATGAGTGAACAGATTCAGCGAGTTTAGAAATTTGAGAGTGAAACAGGAATTGAGCAGATTGCTGAGCCATTATCAGGGAAAACTCCAAATGAAGATCAGAGTTATTTGATTAGTCAGAAAATGCTGGAAATTAGTTACAAATTTTGACGTATATGTATATACTCTTATTTGTGGTGCCTACCCATGCACCATATATTTTCATGCTGCAAAAAGTTAGCTGAAGGTCTGTCTTGATTTATAGATCGCTGACCCTGCAGCAGACCCTTCCTTTATTTATCCATCAAGCTCATGAGCAAAGATTTCTTTGTGACATCTTCAAACCACTTCCTTGATCAGAGTCCAGCAACTCCTTTGTGCTTTGTGTAAACAGCAACATGATTAAATATGTGAAATTTCTATTAGGAAAGCTGAATACTCACTCAATTGATAATTCTAGCTTTCCATTAGAATTCACTTAAAGTGACAGCACGTCACAAAGGAATAAACAGTCCCTGCACTGCGTCTTCTCTGAGACGGGCTTTGTGTGGGTAAACAAACTGACAGCTATACCGACACATTTCTAAGTCGTACAGCCCTTCTAGGTACGTTGTGTGACACAGGCCTATAGGCTGCTAACGGCTACACTTTGATGAATGTATTTAGAGGTGGCGATAGATAGAAAAGTAAGGAAACAAAGACCTCAACTATAAATTGTGGTTGGATCATAAGAAGGAATCATAAGGGCGGGTTGCAAGTTTGGTTGCACACCACCCATTGCACACCACTGGGCCAATTTTTCATTAATCTGAAATACAAAGTTGAGAACTGAGTATAGCGTTTACCCTTTTTTTTTTAGATGAATAAATAAGAGATATTAAAAGCACCACTGGTGAGAATCTAAAAGTGCACAGTAAAATGTTTGAAAAGAGTCTGCAATCTTGTAAGACAGTGTTGCTGCAGGTTTTGATGAATTGTTTTTTCTTTTCTTTTTTTTAACTGGTCATGCAAGCTAGTGGTAGTAGATTTAGAACTGTTACAAAATGAGTACCATACATTTTCTTTGTTACTATAACAATGAATTAAATAATACGAGACCTAATGCTGTTCTTCATATCACGCTTTAAACAAAGCAGAAGTTGTTGATATTATCAGTGTGATAATACGTTTTCCCTCAAAGGTTTGTCTTTATTCTTAAGCTGTCAAACCTAAACAACATGTTCTCTTTATTTATCTTCAGTGCTTCACAAAAGTATTCATATTCCACAAACTTTTTCACATTTTGTTACATTACAGCCACAAACTTCATTGCATTGTATTTGGATGTTTTGTGACAAAACATCCAAATACAATGCAAGGTTGTTGTCCTGCAGGAATTTCCAACTGAGCCCAATGTTTCAAACTCTGTAACATATTTTTTATTCAAACCTACCGTGGATTGACCTTAATCTATCTTCTCATTAAATCTAACCAGCTTCCACACTCCTGCTGAAAAATGTTCACCTAAGTTTTATTAACCTATCACATTAAAACCAAGTAAAATAAACTAAAGTTTGTAGTTGCAATATGTCAAAATAAAGAAAAAGATCAACATGTATGAGTACTTTTGAACAACACAGCACTGAAGCATTTTAACCTCCAACAATCTCTTAGGGGGGAGAAAAAAATGATTTTTTTAGCAGTGAGACCATGATGGACAGCTACATTTAAAAAACCAGCAACCCTTGAAAGGTGAGTTTCTCCAATGTTCTCAGTATCAGACATTCCATATTCGTGTAAAAAAAATCCCTCTTTGCGAAAATTATTTTATCCTCTATGCGATAATGGCCCCACAGGGAAACCTGCCAAGGTGCTCCTCACCTCTACCTGCAAAGCTAGTGTGGGTCACCCTTAGTGGGAGCCGTGAAGCTTTGCGGCTGGTCTTTGTTCATATCCGCATTTCCCTGCATCACCGCCTGTGCACCTATTTCCTCCCATGTCTCCTTACGCTTAAAAGTGAGCTCTGAGGAGTAATTAATAACCATGATTCACTAGATGTAGCCTGCATTTTCTCAATGAGAGCTGAAATCACAGGGGAGGGATGTCATGACGCATGCATGTCTAATGACTAATGGTGTAAATCCATCGCTTCAGCTGTCTCAAATTGATATGAGCAGTGTGTTCAACATCTGTGTGTGCAGCAACATGGAATATCCACCATCCAAATGTCAAATATTGGTGGAAATCCAGATGAAGAATTTTTATATCATCAAGCATGTTGAAATGTTAAGGGACTGTCCAAAGACTAATAATCAGAAAGAGAAGATGCAGAGAAAAATGAGGCTAAAGAAAAGGAGAGACAGCTTGAGAAAATAAGTGCTGTGTGATTTTTTTCGGGGGCGGGGGAGTTTGGCAGTGATGCACCACTTTTCGAGGCAGCCTCTGAAGCATTTCTTTAAGAAACGGCCTCATTTCCTCTCACTGCCTGTAATCTATGACGCCCTCACCTTGCGTGCATTAGCCTTTTGCTGTGATTTGATTTGTATCAGCCCGTATAACGCCGGTTGCTTCGGATGTGCTGAGTGATTCCTCCCTCCGCCTCCCCATCCTTCTGCGTTGCCTGCTAATTGGAGTGTAGAGAGTACCCTTAATTATCCTGTTAGTAGCTCTGCTAAAAGAGAGCCAACTCCTGGCACAGTCTGTTGCAGATGACAGCATCTACATGCAGCCGCTTTCCACGGAAATCCATCACTAACCTGTAAGACGGGAAATTATTGATGCCGGCAACATGAGGGAAAGTTGGCAGTCAAGAGTGTAGGAGTTTCTGCTTTAAGATATTCTTTCCATATATGGCACAGTATGTTACTTTTAATATTTCTAGATTTCCTCTCAGTTTGCAGGTGTAAGGATTTTGCTCCCTCCGTCTATTAATGCATTCCTCTGTAGATACATCATAAATAAATATTTTTGAGTTTTCATGTCCATATTAAGAACAGCTATGCAATGCTGTAGAAAAATAATCATAGCTCCTGAACATTTTTCCTTCTTACAACTACAAATGTCTGGGCTTTGGGGTTTTATGTGATAAACCAACAAAAAGTAGTAATCGGAAATGCGGCCAGAATACATTCACAGCTTAGGTAGGGGAGTCACTTGACGGGACAAATATTAGTCCTGGATTCTGACAATCCTGGCCTTTGTGTAAGAGAGGCAAAAAGAACTCTAGCTTAACATTTGCCACATGATGTATGGGACATACAGTAGCAAGCATGGAAGAAGATGCTATGCGTAGATGAGACCATGATTAAAATTATACATCACCATAAACAGACTGAAAGTATCTTGAAACTTGGTGTTGTCAATATCGTGCGGTGGGGAGTCCTAACTGTGATTGTTTATAGTTGTTTAAGTGTAGATCAGAGCTAAATCCACAGCAATGCCTGGAAAAAAAACCCTGATTTTTAGATTTTTGATTTAGACCAAATATTTAACCCTGTAGATGTGCAGAGCTCTTATTCTACTAAGCATTGAGTGAATTTGAATAAATATGCTATATCACTTTTTTTTTTTTTCAAAATTTGACATTTGGAAAGAAAAAAGTTTTTAAGGCTTTCCTTCACCTTTGCAATTATTTACTAAAGTTGGTGTAATACATAAACTCTTATTGAAATACATTTTAGTTAGTTATCAAAATGTGGTAAACTTCTAGGGTTATGAATACTTTAGCAAAATAATACCTGTGCTATTCACGGTTCACTTAAATTACACTGCCTCCGTTTATGTAAATCATTGACACTTCTGAAGACGTTAACAGGGTTTTGGATGAGCCATGGATTTGAGACTATGTTAAACCTCCTCCCAGGATGATATTCAGAAACTCTTTTTGCAACAAATTCATTTCACAAAACACAAACATTATTTGGTCTTTCATCCGTGTTTCAAAACTATCATCTTACTATCCTAAATTCTAGAAATTCAAAACAGCATTTACCCGGTGAGTCTTAGACCCCACACATCCTGGACGCAAACTGTTTAAACTTTTACCTTTAGGTTGGTGTTACAGAGCAAAAAAAAAAAAAAAAAAAAAAACCCAGCTGCCACAGTGACAGGTTTAAAACCCCAGCTGCCTCTCTGATGAACACAACAAACACCTTTGCAGACAAAGTAGTCAGCCATGCTATTGTGAAACAAAATAATATTTGCATTGTTGTCACAACAAGCCTTATTTTTTTCTTTCTTTATATATGGAGAGATCTATTTGGTTGCAAATGCATGTACATACTGTTCCTATTATCCTTTATTTTATTTTATTTAAAATTTGAATATTTATACTTTGTGTATGTATGCTTTCAGCGCTCAATACCAAAGTCAAATTTCTTTCTTGTGCACACATATTTGGCTCATAAATTCTGATTCTGAATTCTTTCTGGATGGTTTCCCCAAAATTGATGGGAGTTATTTATTTCCCACAAAAGTCTGCAGGAGAATATTCAGCCATCAGTTTATGACCTTGGACTCAGATACACTCAGGTAAAGCAATATAGGACAGTGATTTGAATAGCCTAAAAATGGTTTTGAAGTGGCCTAGACAAAATCCAGCTTTAAATTTGTTTGAAGTTTGGATCTAAATGTATTATTCTGGTTTTAAAAGCCGACAGTGTAGCTGAAATTAAACAAAATTGCAAAGAATATGGACTAAAGTTTCCTCAGAGCGATGTTTAAGTCTCACTACCACATACTGCAAACACTTTATGGCAGTTGTTGCCACGACGGGGTGGTGCAACCAATTATTTGGTTTACGGGACAATTACTTTTGGAGTTAGGGCCATACAGGGTTTGGTATACATTTTTCCCCTTAATAACTAAAATTGCCATTTGAAAAAAGCTTTTTGTATTTTCTCAGGTGATCTTTTTCAGATTTTGAATTTTATTTCATGGTAGCAAGCACTTAGGTGAGACAAAAATAAAATAAAATAAATAAATAAATAACATAAGTAATCAGTAAGAGTACATCTTTGCACCAGTTTAAATATCAGAAGCTGGACTAAAAACATGCACATATTTTGATCTAGGACGCTAGTAAATGTTCTGAGGTGCAGTCCGTCTGTTTTCTCCCAAACAATATGCAGGCTGCACCACTCTGTGAATCAGACCATGGTATAGTGAAACTGTGACATATCCCAGTGGTCAAATTCCGAGTTGAAAACCAGGTCAGACTCTGCTCCACTTGGCTGTAAAATCTCAGCCGTTCTCGGTGTCACCAGTCATTGAAAATGTCACTGCCTGTTTCTGGCTTTATTGCAATGTGACACAGTATTGGACACATCTATGAAATGCAAGATCCTGATGGCAATCCGACGAACTATGAATAACCTGTAGAAAAACCAGATCTGCACGTTATGCATGCGTGAGGTGAATTTATGTTTCCCCGAAAACCCTGATGGATATAAAAAATAAATAAATAAAACACCAGACCAGGCGCGCTTTTACACCCTGTGTCAGTCACTCTGCGAGGCAGAGCATAGAAGGAAGCATCCATAATACAAATACATCAGCAGCGGTTGCAATGCAGAAGTGGCAGGATGGGAACTGCTGCCAGACACATTACAAGGGGCTCTAATGAGGGAGCTCACACTCTCACCCCCTCCTCCTCCTCTTCCTCCCCTTCCCGCCACCGAGGAGGAACGCGAGGCGGGAATTAATTGTGAGGGCGATGGTGGCGAGCGAGCTGAGGAGCAGGTCATTACTGCACGCCTCCTCCTAGAGCGCCGCGGGCAGAGCATGGAGCGCCACGCTGCTCGCACAATTCCCATGATCCCACAGGAGGAGGAGGAGGCAGATATCGTGGGGGGACGCAGAGAAAGGGTGGCAGGGCCGGGGGGGCGGGAGGGGGGATGAAAAACATCCTGGATGGATGGGGAGGGAGGCAGCTTCTTCTTTGTTGGAAACCAAACCAGCGTTTTTAAAAATGATTTACCTTTAAACGTCATCAGCTGGTAAAATTCAAACTATTGCTTTGCATCTGGTTCTACTTATTATTTCGTTCAGGTTTTTTTTCTTTTTAAATTCATGCAACAACTCATAATAAAAATGACACCTACACAAGAAATAATACGAATAATAAAAGTTGTAAATTAATTTTGCATACTGCGTGGTTCCGATTTAGGGAAAATGTGGGGAAAATGACAGTTTTGTGCGTCTTGTCTTTGCCAGCAAGGTAATCATCAGATACGGGAAGCACATGGTGTTATGACTGACTCTTTGTGAGGATTGTCGCCAAAGCCGTGGCATTAAATTGAACACATTGGGCACATTGCCCTCTAGTGGATGTTTTGATGTCTGTGGCACATCAAAACATCCACAGCATCAGATACAAATTTTCCTTCCTATTAACCAAAATCTAAGTTGTAATTCCGACTGCGAATATTTAAGAGGTGAGATTAATGGATTTATTGTGTCCCTAAATGGTATGATGGTGTACCTGTTTTATATTTGCAGATATGGGCTTTTGGAGAAAGAGAGCTTGAAAGCCAATTGGTGCAAAAGTAGTACAAGGATTTCAAAATGTTTTTAAATTAAAATCTGGAAAGTGTCATAGGCATTTGTAGTCTGCCTCTTTTCTTCTGGTATCCAGAATCCATTCAGCAATTGTCTGTACCCTCTTGTATAGTCAAGGGAGGGCTGATGCCTATCTCAAGCAGTCAATGAGCGAAAGGTGTAGTGCATCCTGACAAGTCACCAGTCGATCATAGGGCAATACAGAGACAACAGTGTGCACACACATGCACACCCGCAGACACAGACTCACACTTGAGCTATTCAGAGAAACCCATTAACCTAACAGTCATATTTTTAGTCTGTGAGAAGAAGCCGGAGTTTAATAATTTCTGCATCTTTTCAAGGATTTTGTTTTTGAGCTAAGGAGCAAAGAAACTGAATGCTGCCTCCTCTTGTTTGGTTCTTGTTAAATAAAGAATAAAACCAATGAAAACATCAAATTAATAAAAGATTATTCAACCTTTTTAAAGATTAGTTTTTTATGCATGTGACTTGAAAGCCTCCTAAAAAGTGAAAGTTTATGTTGTTTTGTATGTTCACCTTATGGGCATAACATTTTTGAAAAGAAAAAACATCCTCATCAAAATCTCCACTTGATATGCTACAGCAATCACGAGTATTTGTAAATCTGATATTGGTGATGCCAGCAAGTTATGCCAAATGCAGTTTAAAAAATAACAAGTAGATGGCACTATACATGCTCAAAAATTTACATAAAGACATTAAGCACTATCCAGCAACTCAGTTGATATGAAGCATTAATATGCTATGCCATGTCTGCTTTGAGCATCTTGTATTGGAAGAATCCGTTACAGTCAAACCAAATATGTAAAAGATGTTTAACTTCTCTCTGAACTCTGGAAATGGATCTAGTTAAGAGCAAGAACAAAATTGTTCAAAATTAATGTAAGGAGCCAAATTAGGAGAAAGCACAGTTCATTTTCTGTTAATTCATCATCTATTTTATTTATATATATAAATTCCATGTTTACCCTTTTAAGAGTACAAATGTCTAGGGTCTGTACATAAGACCTGGCTGAAACTAATGTTTAGCCATCTCATGTTCAAAACTGCAGATATAGAGCATAAAGACAGATTTTCTACTCCTTGAGAGACCAGTATTGTGTCATAGAACTTCCTTCTTTATTGTTGTCTGTATTATTTGTTTCTTTTTGTGCTCAAATTGCAGAATTGTGATTGTGAAAATAACCATAAGGTAGTTTTTACATCCCCCACAGCAACCGCCGGCAAGTTAGAAGATGATTTCGTGTCTGTGCTATCAGTCTATCTCAGCTGCCAGCACTCAGATAAAGCGAAAGGAAAGGGAGGTGTTGTTGCTGTCAGACAGTTGGCCAACAAGATAATTTCCTCACAGACATGTTTTGCAAAAGACTGGAGCAAATGCTTTTTTGTCTTACAACCACAAGATTCAATGTATGTTAGTGGGTTTTTATGAGATTGGTCAAGACAAAGTTGTGCTTATTGTGAAGAGAAATAAAAATAAGACATGGTTTTCATTCATCTTTTCAAACAAAATATTGTGGTATCCATTAGATTTAATCCCTCTTATGTAGAACATCATTTTGCTGCAAACCAATCAGGGGTATTTCACTATTGGCTTTGCATATGTAAAGAATGGAACTCCAGCAAATTTCCTATTTACAAAATGAACATGCAATAATCTAAACCAGGGTGTTCACAGTGCTGCATAGCCAAGAACCATCTGTTGCCCTTTGACTAATTATATGTGGCTTTCCATGCAATCCAAAAATGATACATATTTGGCCTGCCAGGTGAATGATGCAGAAGAAAAATGTTTAGTTTCAATTAGGGCAAAATTATTACCAACAAATTTTAATCATCTTTATTAGGTACAAAACGTAATTCTCTTTTAAAACTATGTTGGTAGTAAATGGGACCACATCTACTTGACTTTTACTTGAAAGCATATGTAGATTTTTGTTGTCACAAAAGACAATTTAATAAGTTGAAGTCTTTTTCTCAAAAGCCTTGAGCTCATTGTTCATCAAGTTCATCTTAGAATAAATCAGCGTTGTAATAGTTGGAATATGTAACAGTATGTCTTAAGCACTTTCCACAAACACCCGTCTTCTCTTGATGTTGAATAGCTCGAAATTTGACTTGAAAAGTCAATTTTCCTTAACTGTTCTTAAACGCAACATTGAAATGTAACCCCCCACCCCCATTGCAGCTGCGCTACTGCAAATTAAAAGAAACATATGTTCGTAGTGTATATATGTCCACCCTATACATTATACAACTTTTTGAAAAGACGCCAACAGCAAGTTGTTTTCAGAGTAAAATGACACCCTGTGACAAAGAACCGGCGCCATTACAGATGGACGGCTAAGCAGCTGGGGATAAAAAGGTATAGAGGTTTAGTCACAGACTGATTTCGTACAATATTTTCTCTTGAACTGTGTCGACATTTAAATATTTACACCAATATGAGCTTCACTGCTGTTAAATTAAACTGATTAGTGAGCTCAAGCTCAAAGTAATTTTTCACTAACAGCATGCTAGGTGAGTATTTTCAATGGGACACACTATGACCAAGTCTGCAAATGCATTTGTGAATTATTCTGTACCAGACTTACTGCAATACGTTATTGCTACTGCTACCTAATAAATAGCTAAAGCAAGATTAGCTATTAACGATTTTTTCTAGTGTCAGTAATCTCAGACAAATAAATTAATATGTGGAGTAATAAAAAAAAAAGAAACATATACAGTTGAAATCCAGATTGTTACAGGTCTAATGCAAGATAAAAATATCTTTAAAATGTGTTGTTTCTACTGACACATGTTTTGAAGTAAAATTGTTATTTGACTTATATCCTGAATGTGCTAATAAGCTTCATATTTAAGCTTTCTTAACTCCTGAGAATAAGAAAACTTTCAAAACCATGAAGAGTCTTTGAAGCTGCTGTCTCAGTAGTTGTGTCACATAGAGAGATACAGTAGTGTGGTGTATCCTAGCTGCTGCAACAGTACTGCAATACTGGGACAGTTGGTAGGCAGATGGGGTGGGAGGGCGGGGGTCCAGAAGCCACCTGTGTAATAATGGTGAATCGGGATGTTGTTTCAACCAACCAAGGCTTATGTTGTGTTGTTTAAGATTAACAGTCACAAATGTTGCATACCAGATGTCTGCCCATGGAGGAGCTTTATCTTATGTTTGTTCATTCATAGAGACACACGTCACATCTGTGATGGCAGAGCTGTTTGCTGCAGCCGTCGCCACTGCTGCAAAATGACACACCAATAATGATTTCCAGACTCAACAAGTAAGTCTCGAAGCTATCTGTGGCAAAGTGAACAATGTCAAAGTGTTGGTTATTAAAATAAAAGCAATAATTTAAGATCTCCTTTATCCAATACAAAAAGAACAATACACAACAGTGTGTTTTATTTTCTGTTTCAGCGGTGGACTCACAAAGCCAGAATACATATGAATTAAGTAATGCAATCAAAGGAAGAGCAAATACTATCAACTTTCTTTCATACAAGAAAGAAAACAATGTGCAAAACTAAATCAATATGTGGTAGGGTGCAAAATATTCACAATCCTTAAATTTTTCACAATTTGTTACATTTTAATTATGAAATGTTGTGGTATTTTATTATTTTTTTATGTGATAGAATAAATAGAACATAATTGTGAAGTGAAATATAACTGATACATGGTTTTCTAAATCTTTCACACATGAAAATCTGAAAAGTGTCACTTATATTTGTGTTCAGTCCTATTTACCCTTGACTAAAATCAAGGACAATGAATACTGAGAAAGTCTCAGGAGTTTTGTAGAGAACACTAGTGAGCAAACAACATCATGAAGACCCAGGCACACAGCAGACAGGTCAGAGATAAAGTTGTGGACAAGCTGAAAGCAGGGTTATGTTAAAAAGCAAGTTTTGGACATCTCAGGGAAAGTCCATCATCTGAAAATTCTAAGAGTATGGCACAACTTCAAGCCTAGTAAAACATGGTTCCAGCTAAAGTGACAGGTCAGACAAAGCGATTCATCAGAGAGACAGCTAATGAAATAAAAAATTATTCCTCCAGAGACCTGAGACGGAGGCAGAGGTTCACCTTCAACAGGACAATGACCCTAAATATACAGCCAGAGCTATAATAGAATGAAAACTGCATCAAGTTTGGTTTAAAAACTGAGTTTCCTTCAGAAAGAGACTGATTGGTTACTTAGCCAGCAGTGGGTGTTTTTTCCTCCAGCTCCAATTTATGACTCTGCATGCTGTAGTGAATATCAATGTTAGCAAAATTGAAATTGTGACTTACTTTGAAACCTTTTATTCTATTAATTTAGTGTTGATCATTACACGACAGTGATCAATATAGATGCAGAGCATTTCCAGGTGTCTTATGTTTAATCTTTTTCATCTACATAGTGAAACTTTGAAATAATCTTAGAGTAATCCTTTGTATGTGCACACAAGAGTTGAATGACGATAGCTAGACTTCAGCTTGGAGCGTTGCAGGAGCAGGACAGCACCGCTCCAAGTGGCTTATGAAGCATCTTCACATCTTATGAAGTGGTTTCTTTATTGAGGATCACCGGTTGGACGTGATCAGTTCCCAACCCTGCTGTGTGAAAGGGAATTAATTACTGAAATTGCTCTCAGAAGTCCTCACAAAAAGAGATTGTAAAACAGGACAAAGATTGAACAAAAAAAATAACAGAGGGCATAATAACACCTATAATTTCAAGTTATTAGGCTTTTACCACAGGAATGCTGGACATTAATTGATTTGTATTCACTCTGCCTGTGTGTGTATTGCATCTCCCCCCATCTACCCTGTAACCAGAACCCCCACTGAGGTCTAAACAACTGGGCTATGTGAGACCCACACTAACAACTCTCCCTTGTCTTTGTAGATAACTACAGGAGGAGGAGCAGCATCTAATTGGTGAGGTAGGGGGTGGGCTTGGGGCCACTAATTTTGTGTATTGGCTCAAGCAGATTATGCCTAGTTATTACCCCCACATAAACCGCTGTATGTGTAGATTGCCCCAGGTGAGATGTGTGCTGAGCCATGAGTGATTGTGAGAGGTGACGCTTTTCTCGGCTTCATGATGAGCTCCGCTAGCTTTCAGTCAGACCTCAAAAAGTCCTTCTACTCAGAGGCCGAGGTGGAGGCAGTTGTAAATCAATGGATTCATCACAAATCTGTCGTTAGTGAAAGTCCCCACCTCATTAGGGCCAAATAATTAGCATCAAATAAGGAACAACTACATATTGGGATCTCACATCCAGGTCATAAAGGTACAGTTTGAAACTTTTCATTTGCTTTTCATAATACAAAATTTTTATTTTATAGTTGGAAAATAATTTGTCTTGCTTAGATGCTAATACTGTGTACCATGTCTACATTGTACTAAAAAGTAAATGTAGAATAATACAAAACATTTTTTGTCAATTGTCTAGCAGACCTGTCTTCATGTAAAAAGAAAAAATAAGCATATTCAGTAGTTACGGAATACTATTACAATTAAAAAAAAAAATTAATACACATATTCCTAATCAAAAGCCCAAGTCATAACTTGGCCCGCTGTCAACGAAAGTGAGAACAGCTGACACTTTTTGAGCATTTTAGGTGAGAAAGCAGTCAAGTGACAAGTGTGCCTAAATTCTGATTGCCCTGGGTCAGACTGAGGTCAGGGCTCTGTGTTTACGCATGAGGTGACGGCACACGCCTGCATTCCTTTGAAATGTGACAGGCGGAGAGCAATGACAAGATTTACAAATTACAGTAGCTGTTGGAGGAAGAAGACTAACAAGAAGCCCAGCTAGAAGCTTTTCTGACTGAATGCTTCTGTTAGTGCAAATAGTGATGAAGAGAAAACTGCAGGTTCTAGTGTTGTACCTTCATTCAGTGACCTGCAGGATTTCTTTTCTTTTGTAAAAGAGAAAAAGAGGAAAATACAAGATTTGCTTACTTTAAAGTTGAACATTTACTCACACTGACACCCCTCATAGATCGTTCTTTCGTTCCATGACTATACTTATTCTAAATATACCTCACAATTAAGTGAAAGGTCGAGACATGGACCAGTGGATTGAAGTGAATGCACTAAGGTTACACCTCTGACCTACATTGTGAGATACTGGCCATAAACTGCAATGAGCTATAAGGGGTAGTAGCAAGGGATTGTAGAACAAGTGCAACATAGCACAAATCAAAAAAGAAGGCAGTAGGGGCACAAGTCTACTGGTGTACACAGAGTGGAGAGATTCTGAACTGTCTCTCCTACATCAGAAGGATGTAGGAGGATATTGGCAGAAGCTAATGCAGAAAATATTATGTTGAGGGTGACATGCAGCAACTTTTCTGTATATGAGGATTGAGTCACAGATAAAGCCCTGGTGTGTTCAACAGCTGAGTGTTATAAGTTATAGGCTACACCCTTTTGGTTCTGCAACCCCTGCTGCATGAACTGAAAGCATACAATTTGCCAGATCAAGTTGTATGATGTGAAATGACAAAGTAATCTATTAAAGGGGCTCCATGGGAACAAAAACCTGAAAAGGAGTTGAGTTTACCATGCCATTTAGCAATATGGGAAAGCCCAGATAATGGTCTAAGTTCTTTGTAAGGTACTGACTGGTTAATTTAAAGCATTTCTGAAAATGAAGGCATGCCATTTGATGTATTTGTAAGGGAACACCCCAACAGGGGATTGGTGTTTCACAGATTAACACATTTTGGTGTGAAAGAGAGTGTCTCGCTCCCACTATTAATCCCACTAATGCCAACACTATTAGAGTTACGGCTGAAAGAATAGAACGTTTAGGAAGTGATTTAAGAACAGTATTTCCCCAGATTGTCCAGAGGAATGGGGTGAAATTCCAGCAAAACTTTTGTGAGAAGCTTGTAACCAAAACATTTGAGCCAACTCATACAGTTAAAAAGGCCATTTTACATAGGAGTGGAAAAATATTAACATTTGAATTTGACGAAAGAATTGAAAAAAAAAAACTAATGAATTAAAAAAATATATATATCTTTGTTTTCTGGTTCTTAGCTTATCAAAATAATGTTTAACTTTTTTAAAGCAGAAAAAGCTTAGTCTAATAGTGAGAAATGCATGCAATGAGAAAATATGGTTTTGTGTATTTCTACACAGCAGATGAAAATGTAAATATTTATATTTATAGTTTAAACTATGCAAAAAAAAAAATTAAAAAGTAATGTGCATCTGTTCATTTTTGGTATGAAGTGCATGCTGACAAAATCGGTCTCTCTGGCCAAGAGACGAAATGACCCAGAGCCATTGCAGTCTAACTAGTATTCCAATCTGCATTTATTTTAGCTAAGATATATAATATAAATATTAAGAAGCTTTCTCTCTTTTTTTTCCCCGGTCCACAATCATTTTGGAATCAAGATTAAAACAGAGTTATCTAATTCATTTTGGGCAAAGGAGAGCAGCAAGGTTGAGGTCAGAGAGTAAATTTTACTTAGGTAAAATTATGGGATCCATTATCAACTGTGGTCCAGTCTAATCAGCTTTCTAGCATTAATTCTCTCCACCATCGTTAATAACAACAAGTTTGTGAGTGTGCTGTGGGCGGAGCATGCACCAAAGACTTTACAGTCTGTACACAACAGCAGTGTGTTTGGAGCAGATGCCACAGCAGCTGGGTCACTAAACAGGAGAGACATGTTTTGCTTCTTATAATGTTTAAGAATCTGAAGCTCTGAACCAGCTCTCCTTTTCCACCACCTGTGGTGCTGCTCACATACAGGTAGCTTCATGAAATGCTCATGCCAGTGTGTTTAAAACAAACTGTGTGTAGCTCCTCTGTCTGGCTCTGTGTCATCTCATTCTTTCATGGAGAAACAACTGTGTAGCAATGAATCTGCCTGGCATGCAACCAGCTGAGACTATTTAAGTTCTGTACAGAACACAAGAAAACTTAGGTGAAACATGACCACGCACACTGATTTTCTGTCATAAAAACTCAGTTATTAATGCCAAAACTTGGCAGAATGACAATTTTCTGTCATTTATCTCTGATACCTGATGTGCCTAGAAAGCTTTTGCTACCTACAGTTCTTGCTGGTACTTAACTCAGCTGGCCAATAAAACTGGTTGTAAGAGTAGAGATTAATTGCCTGTGAAATAGAACTACTTAAACTATTTTATGTCAGTTTACCTGACATAAAATAGTTTTGATTATTGACAAAAACAACTTTTTTTGCACAACTTACTGTCAAAAGAAGCCCTTAGGCCGCAGTTTGAAGGGTCCTGTGTGGTTTGATGGATTTTTATGCAAGTCATTGATTATCTTTTACATTTTTTAAAGAGGAATTGGGTCTAATATTTGAGTGTATAAGATAACAGTAAATGTGAGGCATGCAGCTGATGAGCTAATACAAAAGACAAAGTTTTTGTGGGTTTTTTCTTAAGCTGCTAAATGCTCTCTATCGAGTCATGCTCAGACACATAGACTGTACCGCATTTTCCTCTGAATAGATGTAAGAAATCTTTTAGCGAATAATCTTAGGCAACTTCTGATGGGATAATGCATTATGTGCTTGCCCAGATGTGCAGACTTCATGCAGTTGGAGATTATTTTCTTCCTGTCTATTCAAGAACATTAAACTTCAGAAAATTTATATCTCAATGAATTAATCTTTAAGCTAGACAAACTGACTTGTAGTACAAGGAATGGGCAAAAATTCATTAATGTGGAAAAAATGTCCTCCTGTGATAATGGCAATAAACAGTGATGATGTTGGATAACTTCAAAAACTAACAATGGTTTGTTTCCCTTAGTGCTCAAATAATTTTTCTGCTGTTGCTTTGGATCAATGAAATCATCGATAAATGCTCCATTTATGACTCCAAACTGCCTGCACTTTATTTGTTTAGCAGTGTTTGTTCAATACCAAAAACATTGTGATTATTTTTAAATGGTTTTATCAAAATCACAATAATTACCACAAAAAGACAGAATTAAATTTTAAGTACCTTCCACTTGTCATTTTTGATACATTGCAGTTAATAGATGCAATTTATATACATGTGTATTACATATAAATGTAACACTAAGCAACATGAAACTTGAATAGAAACTATTAGATTTTTTTTTTATTTTTGCTGTTGTGCTTACGACTGAAATGAGGAATTTGACATCTACAGTATATTGAACATTAAGTGTATTGTTTTAAATACATAAATCAAAAATATGTAAATTAATTAATTCATTTGCTGGCATTCTTGTAGCCACATTTGGCTGGTTAATAAGAGACTTATTTGGTTTATGAAAAAAAGTTAGTTGACACAATAATTGGCAAAAAACAGGGACATCCCTGATTGCAAGATGCGTGAAACTACTCTTTTTGATTTTAATATGGATTACTATTCTTCATATATGCTGACTGAACTGACTGTCTTTCAGCGGGAACCTGAGGAAAACGAGATGGAAGGAAATTTACCCGTCCAAACAACCACTGAACGACCTGCAGCACTAATTAGAGGTACATAGCAGATATAGTGGTGGCAGGGAAATGACTGCTCTTCATTTATTTGCTCTTAACATATTTACAAGTAATCTTAAATTTGGTGTCAGTAGTCTTACCTAGTAGAAGTTGTAGGTCATACATGACATAAGAACATCTCAGAGTTCAAGACACATTTATTATACAGTTGAAACCAGATGTTTACATATCCTGTCTGAAAAGACAGAACCTTTTCTCTCTCTGTCTGATACTAAATCCAATAAAACTTTCTCCTGTTTATCTGCCTACAAAATGTCTGCATGACTAAGATCAGAGCTTTTTAATAGCCACTCCAACAATTGAATTTGTTATCCCTGAGATACATCAAACTTTTTTCTAACTTTAAACAATTAATTTAATTTAAAAATCAAACAAAAAATTGTATCTTGCTGTCTAATCCAAATGTTGCGGTATGGAAATTATGATTAGTTTGTGCAAATGCATCACAGTTATCAGTTTAAAGATGGTGGTAGTAGTATGGTAGTTTGAATATATTCTGTCATGTCATCACAGTTGCCAACAGACACAAAGATTTTACTATTCCTAACTTACACAAAAAAGGAAATGTTTAGTCTGATTTAATGTCAGATGGTTAGAAAAATGGTTATGTCTTTTGAAAGGCTTGTAAATGTTTAGTTTCAGCTGTACCTCCAGTTTCCTTGGCATTTACTTTCTGCTTAGACATTTCTGTCCTGTTTTAAAGTTGTGATTATTTAGTGAACTATTCCCCCTACAACATAAAGCAGATATCTGATCATCTGCACATCCACATTGCCCTTTAGAAGTAATAAGTAGCATTCCAAAGAGGAAGGGTTTATTTCATCTGTGCAGGATCTGTGCTGGAGTCCAAATTTGACTCCTCCTTCCTCTCTGCATCTCCCCCTCCCCCATTCTGTGTAAAAACAAATCTACTTTTCTGCTCTGAAAGTATTGAGTCAACAAATGTCACTACAGCCTGGCAGGGGCTTCTGGGAAGGAGGTGGGATCTCCTTTTTAAGCCTGAAGCTCAGCAAAAAGCAGATTATTTTCAGAGAAGGAACACCTGTTAGTTGAAAAGGAATTTAATGGTAAAATGAAAGTGTTATCCAACTCTTTTTGGGTGTCTGATCTACTACATAAAACCCTTTAGCTCTGTGTGAAACATGACACACCTACACCCCCCCCCCCCACGCACACACACACACACACACACACACACACATATATATATATATATATAAATATATATATATATATAAAAGTATGGTTAAAGTTCATGAATGCTTGAAGGAGATAGAGATCTCTCTTAAGCCCACGTGGCCAGTGTCAACAGGGGGAGGAAGATCTTTGGTAGAGGTATGAGGCAAACTGTGCTTCCTGTGCACAAGTTGCAGAGTTCATCTAAATATGAGCCAGCAGTGTTCCAAAATAAGATACAGCTGCCTGAAATAACTCCAAACCGGCTGTTTTTGATGGTAACTGTGCCATTCTTTTATACAAAATGGAAAGTCCTTTAACCTCCAACTGAAAAAAAGAAAGAAAGAAAACCTCAAGATAGGCGATGAGAAAGGGAGGGAAAAAACCCTGAGTCACTTGGCTTCCTGTATGAGAAAAGGAAGGGGTGGAGGCAGCTTCTGCTCTGCCACAGTCAGACAGTTGGGAACCATGCATATTGAACAAAAAGTGCACTGGTTGTGGGGGTGGAGTCTTGTAATCCAGAAATCCACTCCAGTGCTTCAGGGCAGCCATCAAAGTGTTCACTATTGTGTATGGCTGAGGAAGGAAGAAAAAAAAGAGGGAGCTGACAGGGGGGAAAGAAAACCTGTATCTTTGTGTGAGAAGGACTCAGCAGGAAAATGTTTTTGTGAATTAATTTTTTTCTCTGTTCAGAGGTTGTTGCCACAGAGGGGCTCTTCTCCCTGAGCTACAGTAAGATCTTGTCCGCTTTTATATTTACCATAGCTGCCTTACACTCGACTGACACACAAGTGTGCTCCTCCAGCCGGCAAAACAGCGACACCCGGGCTTCTCCTGATGATGAGAGCCAACGTCAGACTGGTTTCCATGAATATTGATGTGGAGCATAGACTGTTTCATAGAACAGAAGGAGGCAAGATGGCTGCCCTTTAGGATTTGTTAAAGAGGCGATCCAGACAATTTGCTGGAATTTCTACAAAGTGGAGGGACAAACAGAAGGTAAGAACGTGCTCAGTTTGTTACTCCTCTTTTGACCCCTCCATGTCTGTAACCTTGAGACTATTTTTCTTTCATTTTGTGGTCAGGTGAGACAGCAGATGTCCCTCACCGTAAAAAGCAAGAGCCAACATAATAAGGAGGGGATATTAGATAAAGCTACTTCAACATGGCTGACAATTTTCTTTGTGGTTTTGCCAGCTGAATGTGAAGGCTGCTATCTTGTTTCCTTGCTGTGCTTATTTTAAATGGCTCACAGAAAATGCTGTGCAGTTCGTTCAGGAGTTTTTCTTCAGGCATAATTTAAATGCCACTGTGCCTCTTCCTTTTCATCATAAAAACACTCTCTGGTCCAACTCGTTTAAAATAGATGCATGTTCTTATATATGAGTTTTTAGGATAGATCTACTATTCAATGAGTATGTTTTGAAAAAAAAAAAAAAATGTATGTGTAATTAATGGCTATTACAGATAAACAATATTTTATTATTTAGTCTATCTAAAATCTTTTTGTGTCAAATCTGCTGCTTTGTATGTCCTGTGGGATTATAAATGGTAGAGTATAAGTCCAACCTGGACTCGTCCAGCACAGGGGGGATAGCGCCTGCACAGCAGCAGAGCAGAAATAGCTTCTGGCTTTGTGTGTATCTCTGTGAATCAGCTTTCGTTGCTTTCACCACTGAATGACACACGCACACACACGCACACACACACCGACACAAAGGCAAATCCCAAGGAGAGGCAAAAACAGAGGAGGACTGTGGTGGTGGAAGGCAGTAAGAGAAGGTCAGACAGTGCTAAATTAAATGAAACCCAATCTTACAACACCATTAGCTGAAGCAGGACACAAATGTTAATTTTGAAGCAGAGGTTTACTTAAAAAGACTTGTCTCAGGAGAACAATAAGCAGTAACAACACTAGAAATAAAATTTTCTGACTGCTCATGAAAGCATACTCTTATGCATTAAAAGCAGGTAAATGTAACAACAGGGCTACTTTTCTCAGGATATTTTCCCCTATGGTTCCATTAAAAGAGGAAATGCTTTCATTGTATAAGAATATGTTTGAAATAGGAATCAGTGAACATTTTCTGATCAGTTCAAATGTGTGGAAGCATAGCAATGCTAACCCAGAAAGAAGATATTGCCCTATCTCAACATAATGGAAAAAGTTTGAATAATATTACTATCATTCTCTTCATCTTAGAACAATTAATATCTTGTTATTGCACTGCTGAAAGAATATATTTTTAAAACCTTAAAATATATATATGCGGTAGCAATACTATGTCCACAATGTGCTACATTATGTTATCGTAAGTGTCATTGTTTAAACTAGTGCCCTGAAGAGTGGGACAGCCCTTACTTTTTTTTTTTTTAGGTATGAGGTTCTTTCAATATGAATATTACACTAGTGCTTGGGTACAAAATGAGGGTCTGAATTTCCTGAAGGGACAAACTGACAAAGAACCAGTTCTTCATGCTGAAAAAATCTAGCCATTTAGTCCTTGGTCATTTTTATAAATCATCTAATTATTTCTGGTCAAAGTTAAAACTGACTGCGGTGGTGTGTTTCATGCTGGCCATTGGTCAGTTGTTCCCTGTCAGAGAAACATTTCATATCCTCTTTGACAAAGGATGAGTCAAAATAATTTTCTGTCACCTCCTGTTTACGGAGGTGACAGAAGGAAAATGCTATTTCCTTCTTAAAACGTCTTAAAATAATAGTTATTTTAGTTTGACTAGAGATAAAATAGTCTGTAGCATTTTATGAGTGATAACTGGTTGTAATGGAAATAGGGTGTAATGCATAGTCCGAAAATATACAAATAAATTAAAATATGCATTCCATTTTACTACTCATGACTATATATTCGAACAAATAATGAATGAAATCTTTTATATCAGAAATCTAACCATAATTTTTTTTTTTGTAAAATAAAGAATCCATGCCAGTCAAACAGTTAACAAATGGAAGAAATCCTTGTGTACAAAATTAGGGTCTGAAACTTCATAATAGATTCTACAGTATAAAAAGTAGGCCTGAAGTAAAATTAATTTCCAGTTGAAAAATAAGGAATCAAATGCGTATTAATCCTACACCTATTTCACTCATCTAGGATATACATGGATAAACAGATAAACTATGTATAACTATGCAATGGTGTCACTAGACTGTATGAGATGGTTTGTTTAAAACCATGGAAATCTTTTAAACATTGTCAGCAAATATCTAATTGGTTGTTAGTTTTTCCTCGAATTCATTAACAGCTTCTTGAAGATTAACATCTAAAGTGGTACATTTGAATAAAACTGGTCTCCTACAGTGTTTGTATATTGGGCTTGTGTATTCTACTGCTTGCAGTTGTAATACAGCTGCAGTTCAGCCTTAGGTCACAACAATATAAAAAACTGTCTGTAAGGTGGTTGACCTTTATTGTAACCCAACAGTGTAGGCTGCCAACGGGAGCTGCAATGTGCTTGACATCTGTACCATAGAAGAGTTTGGTGACACACTTGGAGGTGGATGGATACAGAGGGCACTGAAGAAGAAAGAAGGGCATTGAGTTCAAAACAAAGTCAGCTGCTTGTTGTTTCCAAGCTTTTATGAGAGCAGTTGATGACGGTTTATTACCACTATCCTCCTAATGTTCCCTCATCCTCATAAATCTTTTTTTCCCCTGTGGTTATCAAAGCAAACAATGTATCTTTTATCACAAAAGTCATTTTGTGAGCAAGTACCTATCTCTAATCACTACAAAGATGTAGTGCAACAAATTTCCTTGTGGCGAACTCACCTAATCCACTTAGCAAACACGGTCACTGACCATGCAGTGTCAACACGTGCCTAAGCTTGTTATATATGGTAGTATTTAAGTGTGTTGTGACTGCATAACTTCAGGTGATGGAGCTGTGCATGTACATACTTGTATAAATAACAATACTTCCCTTCCCCCTTTAACAATAATATATTTAAAAGTGTCCAACAATAGATTTTATAAGTCACATTGTTGGAATTAAACTGCTCTCAGACATCATCAAGTGTAATTTTCTAGTCTTCGGTGGCACTGAATGAACAGCTTGCAAATGCCAATTATGACCTAAAGAACATTACAACAGGGATTTTTACAATAGGAATTTTCATTGGTCTCTGCACGCCTGCTTTGACATAAATAGCTGAAAGGGCAGCAGCATTAATAGGGTTACAGGGGGCTGAGTGGGGGATGGGCCACATAGATCAATCCCATGCGCAGAGCTCATCTCATCTATCTACACCTACAGATAAAGCCGCGCAGTTGGATAGTTTCTTCGTCATGGCAGTAAGCCCCTTTAAGTCACTCCTAGGGCAAAGACAATATCACCTTTGGGAAGAATGTCCAGTTGCCATAGTGCAGTACAACAATGCTGTTTGGCTACAATACCCAAGCCGTTGCCCATGCCCTCACCTTTGACCCTGCTCCGTCCAGCCCAAGTGTCATTTTTCGAACCTAGGGGGTGTCTGCAGCAGAAGCGACACAGAAGCATGCTCAATGTTGTTGGGTTAGACATTTTAGAATGCACTGCTTATAGATGGCAAGACAAAATGGCGAGTACAGAGAGTTGTATTGATTGCTGCAATATTGATTTCTGTTGTCTGCCAATGCAGGGTTTGTTTTCCATGGACTTCAAGAGAATAAAAGAAAAACTCAAGTCTCGTGCAAGTGCAAAAGAATCACTCTCAGACACATTATTTAGACATTTTCATATAATTTAATATAAACATTGCACAGGACTTAAACTTTCCAAGCTTCTGCTAAGGAAAAGAAAAGGCTATTTCCTTCTTAAAACTGACCATCTTATGCATCAGACATGGCTGAAGAGTTCATTTAAAGATTTTCCTTAATTTTACCAATTTACCTAATCTACTAGAGATTACTTAAAGATGCCCATCTGTTGTTTTTTTTATTAACTTACTGTAGGCTGAAGAATATTTCAGAATATCAGATAAACCTTGTGATCCTAGCCTGTGGCTGGCTTGCCTTTCATAAAAGATACATAAGTGTGGCTGGTAATTGCTACATCACATGCGATCGTAAATGTGCACCGTGGTCTTCCTCTTCCATGATGTCCTGCGCCACTATCTGAGCCAAAGTGTAATTATGGGCCAAGCATGATAAGACCTTGTTTGGGGAGTTCTTGGGCTGCAGGGAGTGTTGCTGGCTCTGTGAACATGTATTGATGTCAGGGTTTACCTCAAGGGTGAGACAGTGTGGGCAGCGACTCAAAACCTTCTGCCACGTGAGGATACGCACATGGCTTTTCTGTTTACAAACAGTATCCTTGGCATTCCACTGAGAGGGAAGCAAGCAAGGTGTTACGTAATCGCCATAAAGCAAATAGCATCCCTTCCTGCTTCTCGCCAAGCCGAGCCTCCTACGCTTGGACAATCAGCTTCGGTTGTTGCTTTCGCCGGTTTAAGCCGCGAGAAGCTAAGACCCACAGTAAAAGCCCAGTTATGTTATAAGACTGTAAGCAGGTCTTTTCTCACGTTCCTTATTGGTGCTGTCCAAGGCCTAATTGACAGCAGCAGGTTAGAAGCTTAACAAGCCATTTCCCATGTTGCTCTAAATTTGAAGGATTGTGTTTTCGTTAAAAGGAACAAGGATTGATGTACTTGCGTACATCAATTTGTTTTGACATTTGAGAATTTTACAAGAAAAAAATGCTGCATGAGTGACAGAAAAAAGCTTAATCTCCTAACATTTCCCTTTTTAACAAGTTTGCTACTAAGTCTAATTAATAATGTAAACTATATTACTTTATCCTACATTTTGTAACACTTAATTGTCTGAGATATCTAACCCTATATCAGAGATAGAAAATTAAAACCTTTATCTGCCACTCAAATGCTCAAGTCTGAGAAGCCACTGTTTATTTCAGATGCAATTACCGTATTTTCCGGACTATAAGTCGCACCGGAGGATAAGTCGCATTTTTGAGGGAAATTTATTTGATAAAATCCAACACCAAGAACAGACATGTCATCGTGAAAGGTAATAAAAATAGAATAGAGGCAACAACAGGCTGAATAATTGTACGGTATGCTAACGTTACATGATACATAAACAACGAACTGAGAACGTGCCTGGTATGTTAACATAACATATTAAGAGTTATTCAGATAACTATAGCATAAATAAC
>CAEGAG010096583.1:0-20000 GCA_903067065.1 Brachyrhaphis terrabensis
GAGTGGGGCCCCGGTGACCCGCGTCCGGGCGAGGGAACACTGGATCCAAAGTTGTGATTCATCATTGGGGTCTTCGGACTGCGCTTCGTCTGGTTCCTCACCTAGGACCTGTCTGCCTTGGGTGACCCTACCAGGGGCATAAAGCCCCAGACAGCATAGCTCCTGGGATCATTGGGGCACTCAAACCCCTCCACCACGATAAGGTGGCAGCCCAGGGAGAGGCTTTTCTGTTTTACTTAAAGGAAAATCTCAAGGTTCACACAGAGCGTCCAGCTTAAGGCGCCTTGTGGTCAGATACTTGTTACAAGTCCAAAATACGCACAATATGCCGAGGATAGATAGAAATGAGAAAAATCACAACTGGTCAAATGTTTGGAATATTAAGAAAATGTTAAAAATGGTTCCAGCGCATCATCACGTTACGGCGCAGCAGCACTATCTGGAGGCTGTGGGTCTAAAACCAAAAGGCAGCGCAGATTATATTTGCTGCTTGTTCCACAAATTGTCTGAATGGGACAGAAAACCAGCCAGACTGCTGACAGTATTGTTGCATTAAAACAAAATGAAAAACACCATGAATAAACTTTAATGTTCTTGTTATTTAGCAGACAAAAATGAATTTCAACAGAGACTGAAAACCATCAGCAGCATCAATATTTATGGCAACTGATGGCTGATTGGCTTTCGGAAGAGCAAAAGGAAAAATACACATTTACACAATTATTTTTTGACCTGAACCAAAATGATCAGCTCTGGACAAAGTGTGGTGAGCATTTGGTCCGGACCGTAAACGGACATGAACCCGATGTCTTTTTATTATTTCATCCCATCAGAAAGAAAAACATCCTCAGCTCTATAAATGGTGACAAATACAGAAATCTCATTTAATTTCTAGGTAGAATTGGTTCAGACCTGGACCGGATCAGACCGGTTCATGATCCTAACCGACCCGAAGCTGCTGCATGTGTGTAAACCTTTGGTTCTGATCCGGAGCCTTAGATTTGGTCCAGATCTCAGTGCTGCAGGTTTTATCTGTCTGCATAGAAACACAGAGACGTCAGTCACAGATTGTCAGAGTTCAGCCTGTGAATGTCTGGAAGGACCAGCGGACGGCCAGGGCCGTAAAGTGGGCCATTGGCCCCCTGAGCCCCCCTGCTCCAGCGCCTGTGGGCTCACATGTTGCATTTATCATGCACTGAGTCGAGCTCACATGCAAAATGTATTCTGACACGGCCGCCGAGGGAGGACTGCGGCAGAGGTCGCTGAAGGTCAAACAAACACGACTTGTTCCGTGTCTGACCTCGTAACGAGAACGGGTCAGCGCTGGGTCTGTTTCCAGATCCAAGGAGAACTTTAAGAATCAGGTTTCAGTCAGTTTAGTTTACTGTCATCCATTCTGCTCACATGTGAAGGAAGCAACTGAGTTCAGTTGGTCAATGGTTGAAACAAGGCAACGCAGCATCAGAATGACTCAATCCCAATGGATTCACAGTGTTTGAATCAACTGATGCTGCCTGATTCAAAAAGCAAAACAGCATAAAGTCACAACACAGCAACGCCACAAGAGCAACAACAAGAGCCACCACAGAGTTTCTGAAACAGGTCAGAGACTGAAAGTTTTAGGCGTTGATCAGGCGTCGCCTTCTGGACGTTTTGTCTTTACTTCCTGACAGCATCAGGTCTCTCCTGTTTCTCTAAACTCCTCCAGGAGTCGATGCAGAGAGGCACAGATAGCGCTGAGATGTTTGTGTTTTCGGGCTCAGGGGCCACCAACATGCTGCAAGCTAACATCCGCACTGAAAGCACCAGCAGGTGGTTTATAAGCTGTCATGTTGTGGGTCTGACCCGACCAGACGGCTGCGGTGTTTCCATGCCTCCGCGCAGCCGGGCCACCCATGCTGCTGCGAGCCGTAGCTCCAGTAAACACGGCCCGGTCCCTTCTGGAGCGGCCGGCCGCTCCGTCCGCCAAGCTGTCTGCAGCAGATGCCAACCAGGACGGAGCGAAACCCAGACAGAGCCGTCCTGCGGACCGGGCCTGCCAGCACCGGGCCTGCCAGCACCGGCAAACATTCACAGCGTTGCCAAGAGAATAAAAAGGATCTGCAGCCACTTCATTAATTTGTCAGGTGGTCTGAAGAAAAGCTTTTATTTTTAGCGGCTGCTTTCCCTCAGGAGAGCTGGAAGAAGTTATTTGCACAACAAAGAGCTGAGAGTTTGGCTCTGAACCTGTGAGCACCAATAAAAACAACCAAATAAAGATTATTCTTCATTAAAAACCACCGAAATGGACCAGAACTCTTCTATTAAAGAGACCTTTTCCTTTTTATAAACGTTATAGTCATTGGAGCATGAAGGCGTCTAACTCCAGTTCACCAGATCCATAAAGGAGATGATGCAACTTCAGCAGCAGGTCCAAACGTTTGACCAAAACAGAAAGTAAATGAGAGAAACAAAATGTTAACATTTCCTTCTTCTCTTTCACCTGGAGAGCCATGAAAAAAATGATAGATTTAATAAAATAGTCTGAATGCTCCAGAGAAGAGAGCTGTGAATTATTACTGAAACGTAAAATTGGTGCTAAATGTTAACAGGATTTGACTCTTGAGTTGTTTATCAGAGTTTACTACATTACTGGATGTTTTCGATCATGTTTACTATGAAACTGAACTTGATTGATTAAACATATCTACTTTGTGTTGTACTTTACACTTTTTTGAAAACCAAGCGTATCTGAATTTTGATCAAGGGCCGAACAAAATGACTTCTAGGTCCGCAAATGGCCCCTTTACCTCCCTTTAGACATCGTTGCTTTATATTTAAACTTTGAACTAAATAGATTCTACATCTGAGCAAAAACAAAAAGAGAAACTTCTGCAATGTTTAATTTAAAGTTTAAGTCAAAGAATAAATCCAGAAATGTTGTATTTAAAAAAAACAGAAACTTTACAATAAAAAATAATTTATTTTTTATCAAATTATTTCACAGAACCTTCACTGACTTTATTTGACTCCAGAGCACCAGAAAAACCAGGAAAACCAGGAAAATCAGAGTTTAGCCTTTTCCAGTGGCGTCCTGGACTCGGATCCGGACCCGGATCCGTCCAGGGCTCTGCGTGTTCTCCCTGGACACTCCAGTAAAAATCAGCCTGGAGAAGCAGAGGTGGATTATTTCTGAGAGATTTAGTGAAGTCAGATTGCTGTGTGTTAGTAAAGCCAACGCTGACGGAAACGGGGGGAGCTGAGTGTTTGTGGTTTCGACCAATGGGAAGGCTCCGTCCTCGTGACTCAGGTCGCGGTTTGTTTTCATGAGTTCATCTCCTCGCTCTGCTGGCTCATGACTATCCCTGAGAAAACAGCCCACAGTAATCGTTTGCTTGCTTTGCGCTTGTTGATTCTGTGGCGGTTGCGTCTGTCGGGGCTTTTCGCCTGCCTGGAACTCCCCCAAGATTCTGTCTGTCACCTGTTTTACCTGCTGCTGGTTTCTGCATCAGGAAACACAAATACTGCCTGATTGGTTGGCATTGGTGGTCATCTTGAGTAGAGATGAGTAGTTAGCATCTTACCTGCTGCTGAGAGTCGCTCTAACGACTTACAAGAACTCAAACCCAAAACCTTTAGAGCGCTGAGAAGTTACTCAGTGTTGCCCTTCATCACTGTTTACCAAACAACAACAAATACTGCTTCCAACAAATGCTATGCTAACAAAGCTAACTGCTACTATATCAAGCTAACACAGTTAGCTTGGCAGTGCAAATGTTTTACACTTCTGAAAATAGCAACAATGTGAAGAACTTTATAACAAGTGCATTCAAATAACTAATAATTTAATAAAATCAGCTGAAAAAGTAACATATATAAATTTGTTTTGTTTTTAAAAAAAACTAAAATAAAGGATTCAGAATACAAAAAAATTTAATTGAAACTTGACAGAAGTGTAGAAAAAGAGGAAAGTTAGGTAGAAGGAAAAACTGGCAGAAGAAAGCCTGAGAGGAGAAGAGTGAAAAAAATGAAAGATAAAACTGAGTCGAAGCTGCAACATTAAACTAGAAACTCATTCATTTTATGTGATATTTTAAATGTTTTGTACCTTTATGCAGACTTTCTTCACGCCTGCTGGCAGGGTGTGAACATTTGAGCATTTATGAGCCTCGATGTGGAGATATGTGTTAAAAACATTCACAGAATCAAAATGTAAATATAAAAATAAAACCAAAGCTTCTTAGAAAAACAAAACTCGCTGCTGCATTTACAAGCTAAGAAACATTTCAGTTATTTAGATGGTATTTCAGCAGTTTGTTGAAACTTTTCTTTACTCAACCATAAGTTTTAATCAAGTGAAATATTTCCTTACAATAAGTTGATTGCGGTCATGTTTATTGCCAGAGCAGGAATCTGGATGCTGCCATGTTTTACTGCGCTGGATTAGCCTGGATTAAGTTCGCAGGGTTGAGAAATGTTTCATAAGCGTGAAAGTGGTTGAGGGAGCGAAACTTTATGAAAGCAGTTTGATCACTTCTGAAAACGCAGATCTGTCCAACAAAATCACTTTAGAGAAGTTCTGCTTTCCAGCCATCTGGAAGGGTCAAAGGTCACCTCTAAACCACCTGCAGGAGTCCAAACTTTTTATCATTTGAGACAAAACTGTCACCTCAAAAGTAATCGCAGGCCAAAAACCACCAATCTAAAATAAAGCAGATATAGGAGTAATTTCTTTGATTTTTAGTTTTTAGTTTTTTACTGCAGATCCAAAACTTGAAATGGATTTTTGTGACAGAGTTTTAGGGCCGTTGTAAATAATAAAAATAAATAAAAGGGGGAGTAGATTTCCACCAAAGACTTCAGAAATGTAGTAATTAATCTCAGTCATTTTCTAGAAAAAACTTGGAAAAACATTTGACACTCAGAAATGTTCAAGTTTAATGTAGAAAATTTCTGGGATAAATGTCAAAATGTATTAGTTGTTTGGGCGGAAATGTCCTCCTTTTGTTCTCTGCAGTGACCCTGATATGCTGCTTTGTATAAAAAGAAAGATCTAGTTTTCAGTTTGATTAAGTAAATGTATTTTCAGTAATAAGAAGAGGATTTGGGCCATAGATCAGCTCGATCCACCCTGAGGTGGTTCCAGAAAACGGGAACCACTTGGAACAACCGGCCAAAGCCGTTACTGGCCCAAACTTTGATTGGTGACCAGCAGCTTCGGTTTGTGTGGTCCAGGAAGCGGTGGTCATGGTTCTGGATGTCTTCGAAGTGAAAACATCCAGACCCATCCAGGACGCTCAGATGATGCACTTTGAGTTTAGATAATTAAATGTTTTCCCGTCTGGACTGCAGCATGCGACCTTTTCCAAAGCCCTGACCGGAGACCGGACCGATACAGGACTGAGTTCTTACATCTTTCCACATTTGTTCTTCAGCATTCCTGCTTCCCTCTAAACCCAGAGCCAAACACCAGAACTGTGCCTGGTTGTGGTGGACTAAACCCCAAAATACTGACTAATCTGTTCTTTCAATGCAAACTTAAAGGATCAGGTTTAACGTAATGGAGAGAAGATCAGGAGGCTGGCAGGCCGAGGAGCCGATGGTATCTGCTGTCAGGAAGGCCTTGTCTGGATTTCCTGGGTTCAGAGGTCACCGGTTCCCAAGCTCTGTTTGGCAGCTCCCACCTTTCATGCCTCATTCTCAGAAAACTTCCATTTCTAAACCTGTGGAAGTACAGCAGCAGTCACCATCAGAACAGTTCACCCTGTTCAAACTCTACAGTTTCTACTTATCAGGACGAGGTAAAATGATTCGTTCTTTAGCGTCGACCTGGGAAGGGTCAAAGGTCATCTCCAAATCATCTGAAGTCCCTCAATCTCCAGAGAGGAAGATTATTCCCAAGATGGCTGCCAACCTTCCCAGTACTGGATGTCCCAGCAGATTCAACCCAAAGTCAGAGATCAGAGAAATGAACCCCAGATCTGAACCGCAGACTCGACAGGCCTCGGTTTGCAGGTCAAAGGTCATGAATATGATACAGTGTGGCTGCTTGGAAGGGTTGAAGGAGGAAGCCTCGTCTCTCTAGAAACAAGATGGTGGCAGGACTGAGGTCAGCAGAGCTGCGTATGAAGGATGAGAGTTTTGGGACAACGTCCTCCAAACGGATGAGACCAGATTGTGGACGTTGGACCAAAATGGAGGAAACCTGATGGTCTGAGTTCGTTTGGGTCCTACCAGTCACAGAGCAGACAAGGACCGCCTTTTTAGACCAGAATAACCAAACTGAGTCATCAACCAAACACAGCAGCAGAAATACAACAGAATGCCTAAAAAAGAATAATAATTAAGGCCCTGAAATGGCCTACTCAAAGTCCAGACCTCAGCTGAGCAGTAAAAGGAAATGAAGCATTTCTAATTCCAATGGTAAACTAATCCTGTCCTAGCATTTGGCATCAGGACTAATCAGTGGTGGACACTGCTAGCTAAAGGGTTAGCTATGCTACCTAAAGGGTTAACTATGCTAGCTAAACGGTTAGCTATGCCAGCTTGAAGCATTAGCCCTAATTATTAGTTCCACTGACTTTAAATAGGTACCAACAGCCAATTTTTTTCCTTAGATTTTTAGTACTCTAAATGCATTTTTCTATTAAATGTTTTACCAGAAAAGAGCAGGAAAACCTTTCAGTTTTATGCTAACCGTGATGCTAATTTTGGCTAATTACATATGCTATGGTTCCAGTCAGAAAGCACGCTAAGCTAAACGGTTTAGATGAAAAAAAATTTAACAGTCAATAACCAAAACCAAAACTCAGATGTCAAACTTTACAATGCAGGCAAATAAATTAGCAATTTGAATTTATCCAGAAATACTTCATTAGGCTGAAGCTAAGTGTGCTAAATGTTTTCAAAGTTAGCTAAAGTGCTAAAACACTAAAAACTCTATTAGCGAATTAGCAAAAATGTGTCTTCCACTCAGATGTTGAACTTTATTCAGTTGAAAGTTGTCAATTAGAATTTAAACGCAAAAACTAGTTTAGGGGAAGCTAAGTGTGCTAGAGTTAAGAAAAACACTAAATGCTAAATCAGAAATTTGTTCTGCTATTAGCATGTCAGCAGAAGTGCTTTCACTTCCAGGATCAACAAATAAAGTTGAGAAACTGAAACATTAAATTGCAGAAAATAAAAACTACAATGTAGGAATTTAGTTTTAATCTTTGTTGTGGTTCAGATGTGCTGATGACCTTCTTCTGAAGGTCATCAGCTTTCCAAAATGTAACGGTAGAAGTTTTCATGCCCTGCATGTTTTCATCCAGTTTTCTGACCGGAGGGTTCGTAGGTCGGGATAATCCCCCTGATCGCGCGGCTTCCCGATCCCGCTGGTGTTTTTGCAGCCATGTGGCTCAGAGTCGGCGGGTTGGTCGGCGTTTTGGAAGCACCTGGCTCCCATTTAGCTGGCCTATAAATAGACTCCTCTGAGGGCCAGCTGTTGGGGTCAAATGGCTGTCACATGCATCACAAGGGACAAGATGGCGTCTCATAATCAGGTGCAGCTGCTTTGATCTGCTGCCAGAAAGTTGCTCCTGTGCTAGCTGAACTTCAGCTGCGAGTTTTTCTGCTGAACTTTGAGCCAGTGGCCTCGCAGAGACGTCAAGCGCCGGATTGGTTTCCTCCAATCGCAGGAAGAGAGGAGAGTTCAGACAAACTTGGAGCGGCGGGACCTTAACGAGCGGAAGGACATTTCCTTTAGTTTCCTTTAGTTTCCTTCTCCGTTTCCTTTGCCGCCGTAGTTCGATCAGTTGGAAGTTAAATCACGGTGGTTTGTAGACGTCTTTCCTGGAATCACCCTGGAGATGTTCTGGTTGTTCGGTTTTGGACCGCGGATGCAGGTGAGTCAGTGGGATCTTCAGAACCAGACTCCTAGGTTCTGATGCTGCGGCAACAAGATAAACATGGCTGCTTCTGTTGGTGATCACCGTCTGAAAACCGATGGCTGCTGGTTCGCTACCTTCCATCCCTGCAGGCCACAAAGCCTCTGAGCAAGGCACTAAGACCAGGGGCACCTTCCTTCTTTCCTTCCTCTCTTCTTTCCTTAATCTTGTTGCTCTCCTCTGTCCTCCGTCTCTTCCTGTCTTCCTCTTTTAACCTCGGCGTTTCGTTTCGCTGCTTCTGGCCGATCAGGTGAACCGTCGGCCGTTCAGGATGTTTGCTTTGGACTGAGCGCGTTCAGAGTGAGCTCATGTAATCTGTGCTGGCGGTGTTGAATGCGTTCATCACGATGTTCTAGTTTCCTGGAGCCGACCGGGACCAGATGTTTGGATGGTTCTCATGCTGTAACTCTGCCCTGTAAGCTCTCTGCCTGTTTGCAGGAATTACAGACCTACACCTCAGAAATGTTGCTGCTGCTTCACTCATTTTAATTCAGACTCCTGTAAGACGCGGTCTGTCTAAATTAGTAAATATTTAAATCATCTCGTCGCTCAGCAGGCGGATTGTAGCAGCTAACTATCACGCGGTTTCAACGCTAAATTAAGTCAACGACACACCAGGCGGTGGCTACTTCCTTTTAGCTTAATGCAATATCCAGTCTGAAGTTAGTTACTGATTGAATGAGCAACCGGCGCTGGCAACAGAGAAGGACTACTAGCTAGCCTTAGCTTTGAATAGGCTAACAACTAGCATAGCCTATTTTGTTCTTTAACATAAACTTCATCAAGAAAAATAAGCGTCATACATTAGATGCACTGGCATGTTTTCTTGTCAGTTTATTGTAATCCAACAAACTGACAAGCATAAAAACGTACAGAGCTGAAGTTGGCTTGCAATTGAGGATTTCAATTCAATTCCACCTTTTTCCTGTTAAACAGAAAAAATCCATAAAAATAGGTACCATAAAGTATTTTAAACTAATTAAAGATCCTCAGTGTGGTGAAAAATTATGAGGAATTGACCTTTAGCCATCAGCTGAATCAGAGGCTCCAGTCAGAAGCCAACTTCAGCTTTGTATACTATTACACCATGTTTATATTTGGTCTAATGTAGAGACAATATATGCAGGTGACTAGTCAGTTATGCTAGTTATCATATGTATACAATCCATAGTATATGCTAGGATATCTGTGCTAATGGACAACAGACGAAGACAAGGCTAAAGCTAAACTATTGAAGCCTAACAGCAGCAAATCCAGTGCTAAAGTGTATCAGTGCTAATGGCCAGCAGAGTAAGAATGCAAACCAGTGGGTGACCAGCCAAGCATGCTAGCTGTCAGCCTGTCCAGAGCTAACAACTAGCATGAACTAATGAGCAGGAGAGCTGGTGCTAATGAGCAGGAGAGCTAGTGCTAATGAGCAGGAGAGCTAGTGCTAATGAGCAGGAGAGCTAGTGCTAATGATCAGGAAAGCTAGTGCTAATGATCAGGAGAGCTAGTGCTAATGAGCAGGAGAGCTGGTGCTAATGAGCAGGAGAGCTAGTGCTAATGAGCAGGAGAGCTAGTGCTAATGAGCAGGAGAGCTAGTGCTAATGAGCAGGAGAGCTAGTGCTATTGATCAGGAGAGCTGGTGCTCTCCAGTGCCCGTGGCTCATTTAGTGGTGCTAGTTGATGGTTAATCAGACCAGTAGCTGGTTTCTGAATGGATGCCGCCTCCTGGGTGTGTGACCGTCCTAATTTTGGCGCTGATAGCGCTCCATAGTTCTGCAGCAGACCTGGATGTTTCTGCCTGCAGAGTGAACATGGCTCCCGGCTGTAAAACCCTGGCGTTGATTAGAGTTTCTACACCAGCGAGTCGGACCGGCCCGCTGCTGCCCACGCCGACAGACGGTTCCGCTGCCTTGGCTTTTATTGATTCCTGCTGTAATCTGAACACACTGGTCCTCTATAAGCCCGGCTCACACTAGGTGTGGCACAGTGGCAGTCGAGATGAAGCCCAGCGGGCCGCGGGCTGAGCCGCTGCAGGAGCCGGCCGGCTGCCAGCGAACGGCGGGGTGTAAATCAGGGCGCGGCCCGCCACGCCGCGCAGACAGAACCCTAACGTGCTGCCGGGCCCAGCCCAGGCCCAGCCCAGTCACAGCGCTCCCTCCAACCGGGAGAAATGAGCTGCTTGCTTCCCAACAAATCGAGCCTGAACTCATCCAGCTTGGTGTTTCACACATTGCTAGCGATGTGTGAAAAGAACAGAAGCAAAACATTAGAGAAATAAGTTATAAAAGTGAAGAAGCAGCATCTGAGGAGCTCTGCACTCTTCCCTCTTTTCTCCAGCTGGATTTTCTCTGGTTATTCAAAAATATTTTATTGATCACAAACATCCTCAGTTGTTTTTAAGGGTGATGCTGTAGCAGTCTGTGCTTCAGTGACTCTGAGGAGGCCTCTGACTGAAGACGGCTGCCTCATGCTAACAGCTCAACGTCGAGGCAGCAGAGGTGAATTTCCACAGAAACATGGTGGATGACATCATCAGTTGTTAGCTAGCTCTGCTAATCCACCTCCTTTGCTTTTGCCTCTTTTCTCCCTCTGTTAAAATAGAAACTATATACTGACAAAATAAGCAAAACTTTCATTTACCAGAAACGAGCAGATACAAAGTATCTGCTCCATATTTAATCTGAATTAAATATGTTAAAATTTGTAACTCGTTGTAATTAATTGTCTTGTTGTCATGGTAACGCTGGCTCCAGATTTCCCATGACCCTCGTCTGGCAGTAATGGGAAGCCCGTCGTGTGTTTAAAACATTCCTGAAGCCTCTGCTGAGATCGTCCGACTTCAGCTGATGCTCAGATGCTGCGCTGGGGTCATGTAGGGGTCAGAGGTCAGTACAGTGGGGGTCAGTGGACTTGTTATGGTCAGAGGGTTCCTGGTAGAAAGGATTTGTAATGCAGAGGAATAAATCCACCTGCTGATCCAGACTATAATGATCACGTCCTGATTCGTCGAGGAGCCGTCGTTTCCGGGCGAGGAGCCGTCGTTTCCCGTCGAGGAGCCGTCGTTTCCGGGCGAGGAGCCGTCGTTTCCGGGCGAGGAGCCGTCGTTTCCGGGCGAGGAGCCGTCGTTTCCCGTCGAGGAGCCGTCGTTTCCCGTCGAGGAGCCGTCGTTTCCGGGCGAGGAGCCGTCGTTTCCCGTCGAGGAGCCGTCGTTTCCCGTTGAGGAGCCGTCGTTTCCTGCTGTTTTTGTTTCAGGACATTTCCTCCAGGCACATGCAAGTTATCAAGAAGATTTCCTGTGTTTGTCAGGAAATGTGAAACGTTACACATTTAGTAAGTAGTTGCATTTTCTCCTTGCTGGATTATTTCAGATTATTTCAGGTAAATAATCTGAAAAGAGACTCTCTAACTTCGGAGTTCAGTCTTGGTTCTTCTGTGTAACGAACTAATTTTCCCAATAGAAACACATAAGGAAACATCTGTGAAGGCAGGAAAACTTTAGACAACAGAACTTCTTGTACAACAACCAAAGAGTTTTAGGACCAAACCTGAGCCAACAGTTTTACAGCTTCATCAATTTCCCATTATGATGTGGTTGTGTTTGAGATCTGTGAGAATAACGGTTAACACCCTGCTGCAGTTTCTGACTCGAACTAAATTACGTTTTGGTCCTGCAGGCTCGCTCCAGTTACTTCTCATTACTGTTAGCTTTTGGTCCCACGTTATAAAAAGCTGCGGAGCGTCTGCTGTGATTTAGCGCATGGCGACCGTCGCTCAGGGCGGTTATTTTGTCCTGCTGATCGAGGATAAAAATAACTACAGCTGTTGATGCTGAGAAAACCTTTTCCTGGTTCCCAATCATTAAACTTCAACATTGGACAAACAACCAGAGGGATTATAAGAAATGATTTCATTTACTGAAAAGTGTTTTGTTGAAAACAGGTGAGATCATCCCTTATTTCCAGGCATAATTATAAAGTCAATTTAAAAAAAATAGCCATTTTCCAGGAGATCCAATCTGATTGTTTTAATATTTTATTAATCCATTCTAACCTCTTGCAAAACATATAAAATTTTACAGAAGTTGTGTACCTTGAATTATTGAAGTCGCCTTTAAAAGTGGTCAAATTGTTTTGGTGCATGATTCATAGATTTATAGGTTTTTAAAGGTCAGTAAAGCAACGCCCCTCGGACTCCATACAAGTCACTAAATAATACCTGAGTCAGAGTCAACAGAGAACAGAGGGAGACGTTTTAGTTGGGCTGACGGGACTTCAGACCATAACATGGAGGATTTCTGCTGCTTCAAACTGGTTTTCTAGCATGAATGTCTGTTATTGTTCAAACCAAACCAACTCAGTTACCTGAACTCAGCCTAACTGATGAGCTGTTGGAGCGATTTGGGTCGGCCGGTGGTTCCTGGGAAGGTTCCCCGCTCTTTCATGTTCTCCGTTTGTGGATGTTGGTTCACACTGTGGTTCTGTAGAACCATGACCAGATTGGTTTGGGTTGGTTTGCATTTACTGATTGTCTAGAAATAACATTTGTTTGATTGGGATCATGAAGCCAAGACAGAGAAGCAGGAATAGTTTTCAAGGCTCCTGTACATATTCTTCAAATTCACATTAGTTTCATCATCTGTCAGCGTTCGTACCTCAGAGTCTGAAACCCTGACAGCCCACAAAGACAGGCTTCAAACTGCAATCAGCTGTAGAGGTTATTCCTGCAGATTCTGTAAACAGCAGCGTATTGAATATGTTGATGGAGGCACCAGAATGGCCACAAGCTTTACAGTGTGACAGCGTTCAAAGACAGTCATTGTTCAAAGAAACACACTCCTGAAAGTACCTGACAGTCCTGAAGCATGATGAAGATACGCCAACTTCACAAAGGCTCAGGAATTTACAGGAAATCTGGGAACAGCATCGGAAAATAATGATAACTCATAAACAACATTTTAACTCAGAAAACCAAAATATAAAACCATTTATTTTTTGTTGCAGTAATATTGCTAAGTTTTCATTATTATAAATATATTGATGTCATATTTAATTGCTGTGGTTGTTTAGAAAGTGTTTGTGTGACGTGGCTGCTAATTTATTTAACTGTTGTCATGCCGACCAACAATAATATTACTTAGCTAATCAGTAGCTCCTAAGTAGCTAATAAGTTAGTCAATGTTAGCTAGCTAAAGCTAGCAACATGCTAGTTAGCATGTCATTAGCTAGTATATCAGCTACTAATAAGGTTTATGTTGATATGTTAATTGTATGTAATGCGTATTAGCAGTATGCTAGTTTATAGTATTTTATGCTAGCTAGCATTATCAGTAACTAAATATTTTGTTTTTAATATGATAATCGTCATGATTTATTTTCATTCTTCATATATATTTTTGCTAAAATCAACTAAAAAGTGCAACTGAAAATACAAAACCTGAAAATGTTGTTTTTCTTCTCATCTAAAGTCAACCTGAAAGAAATAAAAGAAGAATTTTGACTTGGAAATCACATTTTAAACATTTGCAGGTTCAGAGATAAATGTTTTTTATTTATTAGTTGTAACATTTATGGGAGGAAGTCTTCACAAAGCGATGAAATAAATAAGAAATACTTTTAAAGGACAGGTGATGTATGAACTTTGTGACATCACAGGATTGAAGCTTGTTTTGTTTCCAGCAGTTAAAGAAAGCCGCCATTTTCAGAAACAATCCGACCTCCTCTCTGCTGGACGCCGGCGTTAGGCGATGAGATGCTTTACATTTTAAATATTCCACCAGATTTTAAATCAAATCAAATTCTGTTTTCTGTCTGGACCGGTCTTCAGTCGTGTCTGGGTTGGAGCCGTGGAAGCAGCAGACTGACAGCAGACTGACAGCAGACTGACTGCAGACTGACAGCAGACTGACAGCAGACTGACTGCAGACTGACAGCAGACTGACAGCAGACTGACTGCAGACTGACTGCAGACTGACTGCAGACTGACAGCAGACTGACTGCAGACTGACTGCAGACTGACTGCAGACTGACAGCAGACTGACTGCAGACTGACAGCAGACTGACTGCAGACTGACTGCAGACTGACAGCAGACTGACTGCAGACTGACTGCAGACTGACTGCAGACTGACAGCAGACTGCGCTCCTCTAGCATCACCTGGTTGCAGATGAGAGGACGCAGACGAGCAGATGCAGCTGCACCGGCGCTGGGTGGAAGAGCGAGCTGTTGTTGGAGGAGAGCGGTGGAAAATGTAGTCGTGTGTTTTTCCATCATCCGTCTCTCGTGTTTTGAGAAGCCAGCCTCTTCGCTGTAGATCTGGGATGTTTTCTCACTTCTCCACCTTTTTCCCCTCATCTCCGGATTCAGGTCGATGGCAGAGCTCTCTGTTTCATAAAACAAAAATCCCTTTTGCTGATCTTCCGGTCATCCCAAACCACCGACTCTGTTCAGGAATTAATGAGTTTCAGCCTCAGCAGCTGATTTAGGCTTTTCCTCTGCAGACCTTTCATATGCTCAGTGGGGCCTTGGAGTCGACCCAGCACAGGAAGCTCACCACCTTTCAACTGGATCCAGACTACAGGGAAAGAACAGAACTCACTAAAATCGGCACATAGAAGGGGAAAAGCTGTGTTTCATAGAGAAGAACAAGATCACAGGGAAATAGTTTGGGTTTGGTGGCTGAGCTCTGGGGAACCATAAAACCTTTTTGGCTGTTTTGGTTCTGTTTTGGTGACCGCTATATCTTATTCCAGCTGTCAGTGTGTTCCTCTGTGTAAAGGTAGGAATGTCAGTTTCCTACCTTTAAGCCCAACGGTTTGGGTTGAGCCCTAACCGGGTCATGATCATCTTAAAACGGTGATTCTTAAAGACTGAGGTCCGTTTAACGGCAGTGCTGGCTCGGTTCCCCTGGTGCCGCTCGCTTGTGTAGAAACAACCGAACCAAGAAAATCTTCTCCAATTCATCTCAGACACAAACAAAAGCTAAAGCGGTTCAGAGTGAGAGGACACAGATCCAAACACCTCAACCAGGTGTGCATTGCATTGTGGGATGCGGTAAAGAAATAGTGTCCTTCTTTTTCCTAAAGCGTAAAGTCACATAACTTTCAAGACTTCTCAATTAGTCAATGTACTTCACTCATAAGAGGATTTAGTGACCTCTGACCCTCACCAATGGCTGCTGGAGTTAGGCACAGCTCCACCACAGCCCTGCCAGGTCAGGCAGGTATAAATGATGGATGTATGGATGAATTACATCCATTTGAGGTGATAGATTCTGGCTCTCGATGAGTTTTCTCTGTGTGAAAAGAAACCAAACCAGTGGAAAAAGTTACGTTATCAAACCCTTCGACTGAGTTGGACCAAAGCAAACGAACGACAGATGTGAAAACGCCATGAGTGCCTGACTCACGACCAAGACGACTTCCATTCCTCATCACCTCTTTTTCCACAAGGCCAGGCCAACGAACGTTTCTGTCTTGGTTACTGAAGGTGCTTTAGCTTTCCATCTGTGAATCAAAGGTAACAGGATGATTTTCAAACTGGAAATAGAAGACAACTGGAATCATCAACGTGAATTTATTACCAAACCAAACTGGATTTTTTCCGATGTAAGGTAACTCGTGTAAGTGCTGGTTGTGGGTTTCTTGGTTCTTCCACCTCTACAGGGCTTTCTTAAAGATTTTATAAGTTGGGTTGAATCAAAGAATGTTTTCACACCTGATCGTCTGGTAGACTCAGTTTTATTTGGGGATCAAACCTCCATCATCTGCTCCCCCTCCAGCTGCTGTGGCTCTGAGTCAAACCAACCTGTTCCCCTCCTGGCCTGTGGGGGCGCTGCACCAAGAACCACTGAAGGAAACAACATATAAACCTCTGAAGACACTGAGAGCAACTTCCTTCTTCACCAAATGGAAACTAAAATGGAGGCGTCAGGATTTCTTTTTAGTCTTTGGCTAAAAATCACGAGCCATTTCTCCTGCTAGTGCTAGCCTAGCTTGTTTATTTTGGTTGTATTTACCCAGAATCCTCTGCACGTTGTTGCACTTCCTGCTTTTTGGACTGGTCTTCAGTCCCCTTGATATTCTCATGTGCATTCAGAGTTCACTTCAACTGAACGCAGACTGAGGTTTGGAGGACCAGAGTTTGTTTATCGGGCTGCATCAGAGTTCGGTTAGCATTCACACCTCCCCTAACAAACCAGACTTTCTCAACAAACAGACTGGAGCTGGGTTAAAGTGGATTAAGCAGGTTTCTCTCCAGGACTGGATTTTAGTTTACAAACTGAGGTCAGTTTTGCAGCAGAAAGGCAGATATTATCACAGAGTCAAGAGGAAATCCGTCCATCTATCCATCTGTCATCTAACATGTTTATCCCCAGTGCGGTTAATGAAGGGTGCTGGTGCTGATCTCCAGCGGTCAACAGGTGAGAGGTGGGGTCACCCGGACAGGTCGCCAGTCCATTGCAGCAAGAGGAAAACATTCTCTTTTATTTTCTTCCTCCCACTTTTGGTTTCCTTCCTCCGTTTTGTTCGCTGGACCGTCCTCACCACTAAAACACGTCCTCTTCCCCTCTGCGCTGCAGCTTCAGGCCTGTAATGACGATCCCAGATGTGGCTAAAATACTCTGTGGCCTGTCGATTAAACCTCAGATCCACTCTGGGAACATCGCTCCCTGACACCGACGGATGAGGCTGCTCATTCGGAGGTTGGAGCTGTATTTACACTTCGAGAACAGAGCGTGCAGGAGCATGTTTCACCTTAAAAACACATCATATTTCATTCCTTTTTATCAGGAAGATGTTCAGAAGGACGGCCGTGTGAACCTTGAGACGAAGCTAAAAATACTTTTAACGAGGCTGAAGGTGGACGCCCATCGCATGCCGTGGAATGATTTAGCGGGGATCGATGTCAGCACCATCACCAGCCACAGGGTGTGTGTTTACATGGTCGTATGTTACATAAGCCAAATGTCTCACAGAAACTCTGGGCACAAGATTTGGATCTGGGAAAAGAAAATATCAGCTAAAGCCGAATTTTAGGTCAGACAGAAACTTTAAATCTTAAACCCGGGGTTGTTTCAGGAGTCTTTTCTTCTGCCAGTTGTGGTTCTGCAAGGAAAAGTGGAAACGTTAGCTGACCCAATCCCAAGCTGCCAGGCTTCAAGTCTAGGAGAGCTTAGGGGTCAGAGGTCACCCCTAAATTAAGCTCTTCTATCTGAATGATTACGAATAATCTAAAGGCCTTCCAGCTTCCAAAAATATGGGAACCACTTTGCATTGAGCTGCATGGACAGTAGTTTCTTGTGGATGTTCTGTTTTGAAGTCTTTCCACCTGATCTCAGTTGGAATTGGACTAGGACATTCTAACCATCTGTTGTGATCTAAACAATCCCATAATCAGCACAGATTTCCATCACAAATGTGTGCTGATCGTTGTCGATGTGCTGCTAATGTCGGAAAATAAGAAATTAAAATAAATTCACTTGTGAATAAGGTTGGTCACATGATAAATCATTAAAAATATATGAAATATTCATGGATCAGAGAATCAGAGGAGACGTTGGCGTCTTATTCAGGTGTTGGAGTAACAAGTCCCGCCTACGTGGGAACGGCGTCACATTTTACAGAAGAGATATGGATTCAACACGTTGGAATGACACCAGAGGAAACAAAAACAAATCATCATCCTCTGACCACTTCCTGTCGTCTTCTTTGGCGTTTTCACCAGTAGTAACATCGGGCTGTTGATCACGTCACTGAAACTCCATCATCCTTGTGCAAAAACTTTACTGAAAAATGTGAGTTTTTTCAAAATTGGTGTTTCCATTAAGCTAATTTATTTTCATAATTTCAATTTGCAAAATTTTATGGTTAATAGAAACACAGCTGTTGAAGACACGAGCAGAGAGAGCGTCCCTCATCAGTGGATGAAGGTCTGATGTTTCTCTGGACGTTTCTCCCAGGTTCTGCTCACTCGGCCCGTCTGAAGGATCTCTGGCTCGGTAAATAAACTGTCTGGATATCTTCTCAGAGACACATCTGTTCAAACCGTTGTCCAGCTCCACCAGCTGCTCGTTTGCTCTGAACCCGTGTGGCAGCTGGCTGGATGCTATCGGAGGAGGGTTGACGATGGGAGAGAGAGTCAACGGCTCATTCAAAGTTCAGGCCATGAAATTAAAACAATGAGCTGAAAGCTGCTCCATGTGGCCGTGACTCAAAACTGCCAGAGAAGAATGAAGGTGAGAGACAACAGAGTTCAACTTGTTGAACAAATTGGCTTTTCGAACGCTCCTCCTGGCAGTTCTGTCTCTTTAGCAGCTCTTTACCTCCACTTGTGTCTTATTTCACCCTGCGCTGCCTCCCGTTTGGCTGGAAGTTCAGCCTGAACCTTCTGTCTGCAGTAAAGACCAAAGGCTGGAGCTATGAGAAGGTCATTCTTCGCTTAATGAGTCGATTCATGACTTTTACTTTGAATTTCCATCATTATCTTGTTCTCATGGGAATAATTGTTAGAATCCATCCAGATAACATTACCAAAACAAAACATGTCAAATGTGTGAATTTTTGCATGTATTTGTTTGTTTGCACCTGGAAGCTAAGTGACCTAAATGTTCTCAAAGTTTACAAAAATGCTGAAGCGTTAAATGGAAAATTAACTCTGCTGTTAGTGGATTAGTGGAAATGTTTGAGGATTTAAAGCAGCTGAAATTAACTAGACTAATTCTAAGACATTTGCTGCACTGACTCTGAAGAGCTAATCATAAACAGTAGCTCCAGTAATGCTGAAGCGCGACTCTAACCAGGTAGTTAGCAGAAGCTAAATTCAAATCTGTCACATCGAGAACATGAGGAGGCTCTCTGAATTCATATATGTGAATTTTTACATGCTTTCATGTTTCATTTAACATAAAAGCTAAGTACCCTAAACGTTTCAAAGTTAGCTAAAACGCTGAAGCGTTAAACACATTAGCTCCGCTGTTAGCATATTAGCGGAAGTGTGCCCTCCACTGTTTGAGTCCGTTTTTGATTTAAAGCAGCTAAAATGAACTCTACTGATTTTAAAGAGTTAGCTGACTAATCCTGAAGCACCAATCATACTCTGCACTGCTAACGCTAAAGTCCAGGGTATTTAGCAGACGCTAATATTAACGCTCAACATGTTGGACCCACCAGGCGTCACGAGGAGAACATGAGGCTCAAAACATTTATACATGTGAATTTTTGTATTATTTCACTAACACACCTGGAACCAAAGCGCATTGAACATTTGCAAAGTTAGCAAAATGCTAAAGTGCCAAGCAAAAAATTTGATCTGTTATGAGCAGATTAGCGGATTTGTGCCCACATCTGTTTGATTTAAAGCAGTTTGAATGAACTTCTGCCCAACAGAGCGGACTGATATCAGCCGGGCCAGAAACTCCCTGTTGCTTTGAAAAGAGACGTTTTTGTCCCTGAACCACAGCCGAGCTCATCAGCAAATCAGGAAACCAGTTTCTGTTAGTTTTTGGCCTCTTTAAATAATTAGGATTGTTTGGGACTTTATTGTAAATCCGACCTGCAGCAGCAGCAGCGACCCGGTTGGCGGTGTGCTGGTACCTCGGAGCCTGTAGGGTGAGGAGCGAAGGAATGAGAGGCAGCATGTTCCCATGGAGGAGCAGGGCGCTCGCTGCCAGGCTAATGAGGAGATGAGAGAGGGCAGCCTGGTGGAGGCAGAGGTCAGCCAGGAGCCAGAACCTCCTGCCAGGCCGCCTGGAGCTGCAGGCTGCAGCCCTGCGTGGCCATCTGCCACTCATTAACACTCTGAGCTCTCTGCTCAGCATCCATCTCCTCCACTTCAGCTAAAGCAGCTTAAACCGTCCTCTAAACGTCAACCAGCCGCTTCTCTAGTTCTGAGAAAAAAGAGTTTTTTGTTCAACTGAACTGTTTCATATCAAAGATCAGCTGAATAAATTTTAAACGAAGCAGGAAACCAGCTGCTGCCAGTTCCTGGAAACACCTGGACGTCTTCCACGTCTGTGGATGAACTTTGACCCCCTCCTCTATAAAGACACGTTACAGGATGTCTGTTGGAATTAAGCCCATACTTTGACTAGTCCCAGATCAACACACTGC
>CAEGAG010096591.1:0-14169 GCA_903067065.1 Brachyrhaphis terrabensis
ACAGGGGGAGTTTAGTGCTTTGGTTCAATAGTACGTTCTTCCTCCTGGCCTCATCCATCCTGCACTCTGGCTGAAAATCCAGCTTCTGGAAGTTGAGTAGTTGGGGCGATTTTCTAAACAAACACACACACACCCCCACACAAATTCTGACCACTTGCACAACAATTTTGTATGCAGAGGTGGGAGAAATGTTTGCCAGGTGGGATTGTGGCATAAAGGGTGAGATGAGACAAAATTAGGGTTACCAGACGTCCTCTTTTTCCCGGACATGTCCTACTTTTCAGACCTAAAAAAATGTCCGGCAGGAATTTAAAAATCGTCCGGGATTTTGGTCAACTGCCTCAAAACACATTATATAGCTTACAGTGCATTGTGATTACATTGCCACTCCGTTCCACTACTCCATTCCAGGTTTCTTTGTATTGCAAATTAGTCACGCACTTCTCCCCAAATCCAATAACGTTGCATTATGTGTGCGTAATTATGAAGTACCCCCCCCCTCCCGCTAACAATTACGAAGTCCCCCCCGCTAACAATTATTAAGTACTCCCCCCGAGGAATTTTAATAATCGAGGTACTCGAATCACTCATGGAATCGTGTCAGCCCTACTATATTTCACTTTTTTTTCTGTATGTATTCATGGATGTATGAGTATATGCGTCAATATGTAAAGGAAGGGACAGTGTATGGAATCATGACAAGATAAGGTAGTGATGTGTATAGTGCTGACAGGGTGCGTAATGTATCTCTGGGACAGAGGGCATTCCCCATGGTGGTAATGCTGGTGTCCCACAAAGTCCAATAGCGTTTACTGACCTCTGAGGCTGGTAAGATGGCTGGCCAAGGGACTCATACGTCAATGTCTTTGGGGGTCTCCTCTCTCACGCTGATCGCTTGGCTGATTGGCACTGGGGTGAGGTAGGTCGGTGATCATTAGCATCACATATAGCTGGGCTATCTTCCTCTCCTCTTTGGTTAGCAATCATTGTAGGAAGGGCTTAATTGCTATAATGCCAATAAGAATTTTTCCATTGATCATTGAGAAGGGTATAAATGTTTTTCAACATGACACTTTAGAGTGAAATTTATACAAAGAAAATCATCTTTTTATTCATGCGGTGTTTTCTTTATCTTTTGAGAGATGCTTGTCCCATATTTCCTATCTGAAACAAAAAAATGTGGCTGAATGAAAATCATCTTATTTCTAAATCTGTCATGGCCATAAAATGATTTTGGGTTAACTGTATGTTGATCAATTGGATGTCTAAATAAATTGTTAACTTTACATAACTTTCTTTTAGGAATTGAAGACGAAGGCAGTTGGAGGTTCAGATAGCTCCAAGATCGAAGTGGTTTCGGTTACGGAGGAAGATTTCCTCACGGTAGAAACCCCCAACACTCTTATTATCAGTCCCCTTGGCAGCTTTATTGCAGATTTTCGACCAGAGAAAGATCCAGGCAACCCAGAAGAATTTCATTCTCCAGCTGCACCCAGTCCAACCATGCCAGTCACAAAAGTTCAGCCTTTTGTTCATGGTGAGATATGTTGTTTTCAATATGAGTACACTTTCTGTTAACCATGGCAGTTTGTCAAATAACAACTCTACTTCCAGTGGCAAAAGTCTTCACTTGTTTGTTTCGCCATTACTGTGCTTTGAGTGATGTCCACAAAACCATACTGTTCTGATGTAGGATAAGCATGAATCTCTCCCAAAAATGGTTGTAACACCCATATTTCTTATCTAATTTCTGTAAAATTTGACTAAAATTACAACAGAAAAATTTTTCACATGTGGGTGAGATATGCTTGAGATCCCGATTTAGTTTCCTGAGATCCTGAAAAACTTTTGTTTTTGGGTGAAAATGCGTGTTTATGCAGTTTCTGGAAAACCGGTAGTGGGGGTGGAGTGTAAACGAGAGGCATAAAGAACGTTTTACGTTTCCTATGGTCTAGAGATGTCCTGGACGACGATATTAGGCTGAGAGACACAAAGCTGAAGTTAGTTTCCGATTGCAGCTTCTGATTTGGGAGATGGTTAAAGGGCGATTCCACCTATTTTTTCACTACCTTCTGTATCTTTCAACTCTAGTTATAAAAACTACAACACCGAGACTCTTCAAACCTGACTAGATTATTCTGGTCTAAACAGAATATTTAAAACCAAGTGTGAGATTTGTGAAACCTTTATTTGATTTGTGAAACTTCAATAAAGGGCGATTTCAGCACTTTTTATGTGCCGTATTTTTCGAACTGTAAGCCGCTACTTTTTTCCCACGCTTTGCACCATGCGGCTTAGCTCGGTGCGGCTTTTCTGTGGATTTTCTTCAACCACCAGGGGGCTCTTTAGCAGGAAGTGAAACATTGGAAGTCAAAATTGGAGATCAAAGAAGTGCTGATTTTCATTTAGAACAAGCACATGCTAGCAGCAGGCACGACAGAGAAATGTTTTCAAACTGAGACCCCCTCATAATGGAAACCACACGAAGAAGTTCATATGATGCAGCTTTTAATTTGAAGGCTATTGATCTGGCAGTACTTGCAGATCAACGTAAGCTCGGCGTGAACGAATCCATGGTTCGGCATTTGAGATGGAGGGATGCATCCATAATAGCAGATTTATTAAGGAGCCAGCCCTCTGCTACGTCCTTGTTGAAAACCGAGAGCGGCGGAGATACCAGCGGCACTAGGGTGTGAATCTGATACTCTGCCCCTCAAAGCAGGGTAACCAGAAGGTGTCAGCAACGCCACCTTGGGAATTGCGCCCAAGAAAATAGATCGCCAGTAAGGCATTTAAGGTTCATGACCAATGAGAACAAGACTTTATTCCACAAAAAATAGTTACCGTATTTTCCATACTATAAGTTGCACCGGAGTATAAGTCGCACCAGCCGTAAAATGCATAATAAAGAAGAAAAATACATATATAAGTCGCACCGGAGTATAAGTCGCAATTTTGAGGGAAATTTATTTCATAAAATCCAACACCAAGAACAGACATGTCATCTTGAAAGGCAATAACAATAGAATAGAGGCAACAACAGGCTGAATAATTGTACGGTATGCTAACGTTACATGACACATGAACAATGAACTGAGAATGTGCCTGGTATGTTAACATAACATATTAAGAGCATAAATAACATGCTAAGAAGTTTACTGAACCATCCGTGTCTCTCCAAATCACTAAACACAATGAAATCTTCATCCTCGGTGTCGCTTGTAAACAACTCCGCTAACTCCGGAGGTAGAAGAACACAGGCCTAGAGTGCCCTCTTGCGGTTTAGTGTGAAAATAACATGTGATATGATATAATGATGTGTAGATTTCCACACATAAGTCGCTCCGGAGTATAAGTCGCACGCCCGGCCAAACTACGAAAAAAACTGCGATTTATAGTCCGGAAAATACGGTACATTTTATTGTTCCATGTTTTAAAAGACAATTAAAATTTGGAAGAACCACAATGGGAAGGGAAGTGCACAGTACTGAGGCCTACCTCAGTACTAGGGGGAAGGCAGTCCAAATGTGGGGAACTGGTTCCTAAAACAAATGAATAAATCCAAATAAATTACCCCAAGCACTTGTGAACACACACTCGATTGTGAAGAAATCCCAACACCGGTCACTCGCACAGTACCACAGGTCCAGTCCCCCTGGACGCGCCCCCACCGCCTTCAGCTCTCAGCCTAGAGACAAAAGGGTGGGGTTTGAATTTGCAAATTCAAAAAAAGGAAGAAAGACACTACAATTTAGACATGAAGTGCTGAAATGAGGTTGGCCCTCAACCAGGTGAGCCACCTGGGGTGAGGGCCCCAGGTGGCTCAGCAATTAGATTGGTGCCACAACCAATTAGATTCAGACACTTGTGTGGTACGTTCAGAGTCTAGGGCATACTGCCACATTAGGATCACAACTCTGCTTTTAACAGATGATGTGGTCCTATTGGCTCCATCAAGTTGTGTTCTACAGCTGGAGTGGTCTGCAGCCGAGTGTGAAGTGGCCAGGATTCCCCTGGAGTAGCTGGCCCAAGTGGGTGGGGAGAGGGAAGTCTGGGCCTCCCTTCTTAGGCTTCTACCTTGACCCCAGATAAGCAGAAGTTGATGGGTGGATGGATGGATGGACGGATAAGTGATAAGTGAAACCAGTCAAATGCACTGTTCATGTGTCACTCATTCTAAAAGGATCTTACCTTCAAAAATCAAGAGGAAAAATTACTGTGGTCTTGGAACCAATCTTCCAAGACCACAGTGTTTAAGGACATATCTCTGCCAGAATCATCAGCATGGGATCTGACCTGCTCTAAAATCTAAACACTGATTTACCTGCCTCCTTAAGAACAGTGAGCTGCGCTGCAGTAAATAAGAGAGAAGTTCAAATACATGTTGAGAGTGGAACTCCTTTCTAAAGGTGAAGATATCACAGATTTCAAAAGAAAATAAAAACAGTAGACCACGGATAATATAGGAAATAGCGCCCTGCACAGCAGGATATTTGTGTTCAAATTGACATGAGGGCTCAGAGGATAACTTCTCACAAGTAAGACGAACATATCGTTTAATTTTTGTAAATAGAATATTACTATACTCTATTTATGTCCACCAGGTTTATTAAGGTTTTATTAAGGTTTATTAAGGCTGGTTTATTAAATTCTATAGCAGGGGTGCCCAAAGTCGGTCCTCGAGGGCCTGCATCCTGCATGTTTTAGTTCTTTAGCTGGTTTAACGCACCTGGATTCAATGATGGCTCGTTAGAAGGCCTAAGAAGAACATTGACCTGCTAAAAAGGTTGTTGGTGCCACCAGAGAGAGAACTAAAACATGCAGGATGCCGGCCCTCGAGGACCGAGAAAGCTGTTCTATGGCTTTCTATGTTTTTCTAACTCTGCTCCTTAGTTGCATCTTCTTGTGTCTAGTACTGCCTCCAGTGTCGTGGGGTAACACAACTAACATAAATGTATCACTAAATCAGAATACCACAGAGTCTTTATTATTTACAGTGAATCCTCGCTATAACGCGGTCCACCTTTCACGGTCTCGCTGCTTCACGGATTTGCATTGTGCATTGTGTTCTGCATTCTGATTGGCTAAACAGTCTCTCCGCTTCTCTACCTGTGTGTCAATAACGTTGCTGTTTAATATGTACACGTACGTAAAACAGCTTTCTAAATTTAAGTTTGCAAACATAATCAATGGTGGCATGTCGGTTTATAAGAATCTTTTTTACCCAGAAGAAAAAAGAGCGACAACAACAACCGATAACTATGTCCTTCTCTCGAAAAAACACATCTGCACCGCGGGCTTTAGAAGAAAAAAATGCTACAGAGCGGAGTCAGGATGCAGCGGCTCAGTTTATACGGTACTTTTATTTGTTAAACAAATGCTTGGGCCTGTAAAAAGGTTTTGTTCTTTGATTTCAATGTATTATGGAGCATTTTATTGTATAATAATTGTAAAAAAAAATAAAGGTTTCTACTTCATAGATTTCGCCTTTCACTGGTTCTTTTTGGAACGTAACCCCCGTGAAAAACGAGGGTTCACTGTATTATTAATTCCGCCATTACTGGCACCGTAAAAGATAAATTCTCTAATAAAACACCAGTCTTTTTTCGATTTTCTTAAGGATGTAGAGCTAATTAAATGACCTAAACAAGACCTGAAAATGGGTTCAGTTTCACTCGATGACCAAACTGTTGAAACTGTGACAAATTTTAAATACCTTGAGTCATTCCTGAACAGTTAGTTCAACTTTTCTGAAAACACTCACTATATTTTTAAGAAATGTTCTCAAAGATGCTATCTTTTAAAAAGACATAGGTTTCCTCTGTTTCCTCCGCTGCTTTTACTTCAGGTACACTCACGAGCTCTTTGAAGTGTCTTATCTATTTTCACTCCGTATATTTACGCAGAAAGACTGGAAGAAAACAAATTGGATTTATCATGTTTTGTGTGTTATTTTTGATTGTTGTTTTGGATTTTAATTTGTAATCTAGCCATGAGTTTCATGAATGTTCACACTATTTCTATTTCTATTTCTAACTCAGCAGGTTACAGTGACCCAATTCCGATTTTTTTTTTCAAATCAGAATTTTTTGCCGTGGCTGTTCACACTTCCAAATATATGCGACTTGTATGTGATCTCCAGTGCGAACTGTAAACAACCTGAAAGTGTCCCGCATGCGCAGTAGAGGGCGAAATAACATCACACATAGAGAGCGTGCTCAGTGTTTTGCCAACCGCCATAAAAAAGAAGCAGTGCTCAGTGTTTGCGGAAGTAAAACACTTCCGCAAACACTGCGGAAATGTTTTCGGAGCAAACACTAAAGGTGGAGAATATCTTGCGATTTTGAAGTTGTCTGACTGGAGCCAGCATATTTACAACTTAATTGTTGTTATTGTCTACCATAGTTGTTTTTCTTCCCGCTTGGACATATCAGGGTACAGAATATTGACATTTGTCGAGTATCAATGACATTCTGGTTGGATGAATGCAACCTGGACGTTAGGTCATATTTGTATCAGATACGTATTGGATATCCAAGTGGTCTCTGTTGCATTAGAATAAAATCAGTTCAGACTGTTATGAAAAGATCAGATACAGGTAGCATTACTGCAAAAATATTGGAATTGGGTCACTTCAGGCTGCAGTGTGAACGCAGCCTTTACTGGTCTTGGGGATAGCCGATTAGAGGTTTTGTACAAGACAATTATTGAGTGTTTTAATTTTTCATCTCCTCTGTTGGTTAGTCACATGAACCGAAGACTAACAGACAAACAATATATGACTACCAACAAAAAGGCTCTCCGAACAAAGTATCCTCATGAGAACAATAGTAGGCACGATCCATTTCGAATGTCAACCTTTGTGAATATGAAGAACATATTCGGATTACCAGAAAGTACAAAATACTGGGAGAAAGTATTTATTCATAGGAAAAATCAGGGGTTCAGCTAAATATTCAAAATGTTATTCTGTGTTTTTTTTTTTTTTATTAGCACACAATGACTTGGATAAGGGATGGAAAAACAGACTCATTCCTCATCGATTTGAACTGCTGATTGCTTCAAGCCTCATCTTGATGATATTTCTTGTTCTCGGGATTGGCCTTGGAGGTAAGAAGCTCAGCTTTGCGTTACCTCTGTGGAGCTGGCAATGACTGAGATAACCACAAGATCCTGATGCACAGTTGTTGTGCAGAACAACTGTGCATCTGTTCCAGGGTTATCATCAGTTCATTATAGTGTTGTGAATAACTGTTTGACGCCTTCTTGATTTCCTTATTTTTTTGCAGGTTTGTCACACTTCAGTGTTTTGGTACATCAAACCAATTATATTAGTCAAAGACAACACAAGTAAACACAAAATGCAGTTTTTAAATGACGGTGTTTATTAAAGGAGGAAATAAAAGGCTAGGCAACTGCAATCAAGCGTTTGCAATGAGACCTCCAATGCTGTGGAGGAATTGTGGCCCACTCATCTAGGCAAAATTGTTCTAGTTCTAGTTCTAAGGGTTTTTGAGAATGAAATGTCTTTTTAATCTCAATAGGATTCTGAAGAAAAATAAACTTCAGTTTATTTTTCTTCAGTTAATCTTAGGTGGAATTGCTGGTGTTTTGAATTATTGTTCTGCTGCAAAACCCAAGTGCATCTCAGATTGAGGTCACATACAGATGAACAGACATTCTCTTTTTGGGATTATTTGAGCAAAATAGAAAAAACTGTGATGATGTACTTCCAGTGAATAAATGTGGACTGCCATTGTTTATATGGCAAAACAACCTGCCAGCCACAATGCGCTCTTGGTACAGTATTGGTAACAATTGTGTAAAACAGCAAAATGCCCATTAGTTGTTGTGCGGTGCTAGATCAGTATTCCTCAAACTTTTTCCGGCTGAGGACCACTTAACCCATTCAACAAACACTCACAGACCACCTAACTGGTCCTGGGTTGTTTTGAGGTTTATTTATTATTCTGTGTTTCATAGTCTCCTTTTTAAAATTAGATCAGTTGTGTTCCTATTTTTCTTTTGTGCAGTCCTTTCTTAATGATTCTAGTTTAATTCTTGTGTCTGGGTATTCTTAACTACTATAGTTTAATTATGTTTCCTGTTTAGTTATGCTTTAGTGTTAGATTCATATTTCATAGTGCCCCATGTGAGCTCCCTTGCCCCCTCAGCATTTTATTATATCTTTTTGGTTAAATTATGACAGCAATACCTGGTGGACACATTTATGGGCCAGCCCATAAATAGGCATCTTTGTTTGCAGTGTTTGACACGCTTTCGTACATCCATGCTCTGTTCTGAGGCTGCTCTTAGAGGGGCATTGTTCCCTCAGATCCTCTGAGATCTAGTAATCACAATATTAGCTCTACAAACACACTTTCTGGGACAGATAATCAGCGTAAAACACAATAACATCTAACCCTTTTTTAATGTGTAGTATTAGTTCACTTGGCTACATATACTGGTATGTGTGTTTTGTCAGTGAATATATGCATATGATCATTGTCTTATAACTTCTTGTGTGTCATATATTTTGAACTAATACTTAGATATGTTGAGGATAAGCAAAATAAATGATCAAATTTGAAAAACACTACACTGCACACATTTTTCATCTTCTTTTCATCTACAGTGGGTCTAAGCTGTGTGGGAAAGTTTCGCTGCGGTTCATCATCCCAGTGTGTCAGTACTATGGCTCAGTGTGACGGAACAATGGATTGTAAAAACCATGAAGATGAGCTTGGTTGTGGTGAGATGCACTGGTATCAAGACACATTTCATGTCTCTGCAGCTGAAACCAAATTTACACACTGTATTTTTTTTACTTCACTGTCTGGTGTAAAATCAGACCAAACATTTTCTATTTTAGGTAAGCAAGAATTACTAGCATGGCTTCCCAATTTTGAAGCCAATTAATGAGACAATTTATTAGATGTTTTCTTTTTTCAACTTTCTCCAAAGTTAAGTTTACATAATTAGTTTTTGTATTTTGTATTACTGATTTTTTACCTGTATGATGTCAATCAAACTTTGTAGCTTTTTACAACAGTCCAATATACCCATAAGCACCCAAGGTTTGACATGTTGGCTAATGTCTTTAAATGTTCAGTTAATATTCACATATCTCATATGTTCCTTCTTCATGATCCCATCCATTTGTGAACTGCATAGATCATACATGCACATACCTACTCTAAATTTAGTTTAAGAAAATCCAACAGTATTAGATGGTATTGCATCAGAATTCCCTCATACTGAGCATTCATGCCGTCCTATTTGCCCAACATTTTCCTGTCGCTCATGCAGAATAATCATAAAAATGCAGAATGAAATAAGAAGGGAATTTATTTACAATAAATTCTAAAAATATACACAATGAACTCCTGATAGCGATAATATGAAGATTAATTTTGTAGAAAAAGGAGGAACTGAAGAAGCTAACTACATAGAAGTGGGGGTTTAGACTTGAAGGAACTGAGTGACCTTGATAGCGAATGGTCAAGCTGGGAAAGTCAGAGGAATATTGTAGTGCGGACAGGCACTACAATATTCCTCTGACTGCTATTCTTTCAACTAAGGTTGAAAGAATAGCAGTAACCACTGTAGCTGTTAACGAACAGTAGTACACTGTTGGCGGATGTTTAATGTACTGTACTGTACTACGAAGAAAAGCTGACATTGTTTCTCCCTACATCCAGTGGGTGGCACAGGTGATAGTAGCCACACAGGTACACCTGCTAGAAGGAAACGCACCCAGTACAACACTTTCATTCTATTGGCTGAGAGGTAGCCAGGCGACTGTGACAAAAGGCAGTTCCATGTTTTGTAAGCTAGCAGAGAGTCCGAGCAGAGACTAAGTTTGAGCGTGAGGAAATGTTTTGGGGACAAGCATTACAAGTTTTGAGAAGAAAGACACAAAGTCCTGCTTTCAAAATGAAAATGTAAGCAAAAGTATTAAAAGTTTAGAGAACAAAAGACATGAAATTCTTTTTTCAGACTGAAAATGTGTGCTCTTTTTTATTATGGCAGAAAAATTCCTGCATAGGGAGTGTGTGTTTATAGACATAAAGCCAACAGTCTGATATGTGATGGAAAGTTTATCAGCGGCCTTAGGCAGAGACCTGAAACAGATCCACAGATGTCTAGGGGGAGGGAGATGGTGGGAAAAAAGTCTTGTACACTTCAGGTCTGCCTCAATCTGTCATGAGTTTGAAAGTGTGAAGGTAAAGTATACCAACCCACATGTGCACTGACTGGTAAGCAGTGAGAGGACAGGGCTACCAAATAGGAGCAAGGCTGCCACTGTTGAGCAGAATTGAGTTCCACTCATATGTTTCAAGAACGGCCCCAAAGTCCTAACATGTCTGGGAACATTATCACTGAGAGTGTAGCATATTTTTTTCGAGACGTAAACAGAAAACCATATTATTCACCCAGTACTTAAAAGAGGGAGGTGAGGCAGACTTCCACTCTGTGAGAATGACAACCATCCCAAAAGAGAGAGCCTGTTGTCCAGGCAAAGGAAAAGCAGAGCAAAAGTCAGATACCCCAAAGATGGCAATAAAACATTCTGAAGTTATCTGTTCTCTGTATGCATCTCAATAAAGACAAAAAATGTCAGACCAAAAAGCTGTTAAATCATGGGTCAAGGTGGGTTAGTTATTTTTTTTCTCTGTGCGTGATCCGGCAGGGTTTTTTGTGTGGTTTTGGAAATTGACGGTCTGATGAGACCACCCCTTCTGTCCCACCTGTCCAACTGTGAAATTTTCTGTGCTTCTCCTGAGCGTCACCCTAACGCAGGAAGGTTAAGTTAAAATTGAGATTTGTCTAAACACACATATGTGCTCTGTCTATTCATTAGTACGTCTGAGTGGCAGGAGCTCAGTTCTGCAGGTTCAAAAAAGAGGAGAATGGAGGACAGTGTGTTCTGAGGAATGGAACAATCAGCTAGGAATCTCTGCCTGCAAGCAACTGGGATACTCAAGGTTTTCTTGCGTTCTTCTTGATTAATATTAATTGCTAATTTTGAAATGTGTTTCTCTTTTCCTGCTTAGAGTTAGGTTAATATTTTAATCTGAAGCTTTAGCCTGTTGTTGTTCTGTTAAAGAAGAGTTAAGCTCCACAGACAGTGAAGGCAGAAAATAGTTTATTTCAGTTAACTTAACCCTCTCCAGGCAGATGTTGCAGATTTGCAACAGCTTCCCAGAATGAATTGCATGTGAAAAAAAAAAAAAAAAGTCTGAATTGTATATTACTACCCCATATGATCTCCAAATATCAGATTTTTCCTGCAACTACAACTTAATTTGAGCCTGAGAGGGTTAAGATGACTTGACATGAACAAAGAAATTAGAATCAATAAATGATTAAACACAAGACCAACAAGTTGAGTATTTAATATAGATCTCAAAGATCATTATACCACTGTTAAAGATGCTGAGTGGTGGTGTCTCATTAGTATGCACTGTAACTGTTGGAAAAATGGTTAATTTTATTGTAACATTTATTTCATTCATATCTCACAAAGTGGTTAAAATTTAAATATAACCACATTGTTTTGCTGCTATTGCTATTATTATAGTTGTCACATGACCTGAGACATGGCTACAATCCTGCAGCGATGTCAGCCATAATTCTTGCTGTAGTAATCTACCTGTGATTCAAATACTATTTAATGTGTAGCATAGCGAACAGATGTTTACTCTGAATGACTTCAATGTCAAGATTTATCAAAAGCACAAAAAACAACCTTCGGAAGCTATGTCATTTTACAGTAAAAGAAATGGTTCCTTGTACATACCTATATTTTCATAACTGTGTTTGAAAATGTGTTACTAGGTATGTGGAGTCCTTCTTCATCTCTCTGACCTCCATCGAGCAGGACCTTCAAACCAACCTAATTTCCATCAACTATAGCCAGGCAGAGGTCATTAAGCTTCAGAATGCTACAACCTTCAGGTATGCAACATTTCATCATCACAGGTAAGGGAATTTTATGCCGAATAAGCCTGAGAATTCTTGTGGACCTAGAGAATAAAAAAAAACAACTATTTGCAGCAGTTTGGCGAAGCCTGTTTCTCTATGAATACAACCAGCAAAAAAGTAGCAAAGGGGCAAAACTGATGAGGTATCTGCTTGTATATACAGAACATTCCAAGCTACACATACAGAATGAATAAAACTAAAAGATGTGATTCTAGCATCTGATTATGCTTTTCAATTACATTTATGAATTTAAAATTTGTATCAGTCTCAAAAATAAAATGTATCTATCTTGGCTCTATCAATAATCTATTTGAAGGCATACATTATTTCTTTAGTGAGGTTCCCCAAAATGGCATTTTTGCAGATTATTTATTTTGCTAATCAAAATATATATTTTTACTGGAAATGTAAAATTTTTTGAAATAATTAATTCAAATGAATTCCAGTAAAGTAACAACAGGAGATTTTAAGCAATGAAAACTACTTTTGGTCAAGCTAGTGTTTCTCATAGAGCATATCACACCTGGATGACAATTCCACAAGGTAGAGTAAATCCTTTATAAAAACAGATTTAAAGGCATCCAAGTAAATTTCTTTAAAATTATCATCTTTTTTCAATTTGCTTATTAAACTGTCAGCCCAGATGATCAACTTCTTTTCTCCTAATCTTATGCAGAGACCTTTTCACGCTTTCATAACTTTTATAATAGATTGTTGTGATGCTCCTCTATATGTTCTTTACATAAAGAACATAACATTGAGAGCCTGCTGACCAGCAGTATCTCCATCTGGTCTGGGAGCTGCAAAGCTTCAGACTGGAAGTCTCTGCGAAGAGTGGTGAAGACAGCGGAGAGGATCATTGGGTCTCCACTCCCCCCTATCCAGAACATTGCACACAGACGCTGCTTAGCCAGAGCAGTACTATTGTTCTCGTGAATAAGTCCACAATAATAAAAAAAGGTAGATTTCTTGTAAATTAATAAAACCTCTGAAATAATCACATATCCCAGATGTTTTGTGCCCTTAATACAACCAGCTTAAACACTGTAGAACAAAAGAACCAAATACACACACCTGCACAAATAGAAATAAAAATGCCTTTTAACATGCAGCTCTTCCATTCACAGGAGTTGGAAGTAAAAAGTAAAATAATAAAATTCTTAAAATATAACAAAAAAATGGGATTCTTCAGTGTTAATCAGGATTTGATGAAATTTCAAACATTATAAAATAAAAAATAAAAGCACATTTTCTAAAGTTGTTACACATGCAATAGAAAATAGATGAAAGAAGTCCTGACTGGGATGGCGACCCAGAATGACGATGCCAGCCGGCGTACACAGACACGGAAAACTCAGCAGCCTCTCTCTCCTCCTCCGCAGGCACCGAACACCTTCCCAATGTTTCTTTTTTCAATTTTGTCCATAAAAACGCACTAACAGGAAAACATCGTGTATCCGGCATAGGGAAGTCAGGCGATATGCAGAAAGTAGTCAGAGACAGGCATGTGTTACACCGCAGGAAATGATGGGCCGAGTCATTCCTCGTGCAGCATATTTATTCAGTTTAAACTGCAAAAAAGAAAATACAGCGGTTACAGTAGCGCTCCCAACATCCGCTGCAACAAGCTGTCCTCTCGGCAATGGCGGACTCCTACAGCCTGCCAGAGCGTCACACGCTGTTGCATGTGGTGCTACAACAAATACACATGCTTAGGGTTACCAGATTTGGGTTTCTGAAAAGGAGGACACTTTTCTGTTTTGTTAGCGGGGGTGGGGTGGGGGGAGTACTTAATAATTTTTAGCGGGGGAGGGAGTACTTCGTAATTGTTAGCGGGGAGGGGGGGGTGTACGTCATAATTACGCACACGTTCTGTGGTACGTTATTGGATTTGGGGAGAAGTGCGTGACTAATTTGCAATACAAAGAAACCTGGAATGGAATAGTGGAACGGAGTGGCAATGTAATCACAATGCACTGTAAGCTATATAATGTGTTTTGAGGCAGTTGACCAAAATCCCGGACGATTTTTAAATTCCCCCCGGACATTTTTTTAGGTCTGAAAAGTAGGACATGTCCGGGAAAAAGAGGTCGTCTGGTAACCCTACACATGCTCTCTACTGACATCACTGTACATCTACATCCAACATACTTTCATTAACTCAACTGAACTCAAACAATA